>JAOEGS010022657.1:32812-48361 GCA_025447755.1 Corythornis vintsioides | reverse complement strand
TTAAAATTATATTAATATAACAGTAAAATTATATTAATACAACAGTAAAATTATATTAATATTACATTAATGTTATTATATTAATAATACCTTTAAATATTTAATATCTTAGTGAAAACAAGGGAAGTTTGCAACAAAAGAAAGCAAAAAGCCAACCAACCCTGCACTCTGAAGTGACCACTCTCTCAAACATGGCAGGACATTTTTCTGTCCACTTCCAAGCTTTTTATCCTTTCCAGTCAAACAGCAGAACATTGGTTTTGGTTTCTGTTTATTTTTGAAGCTCACATCTGTTAATGTTCTTTGTTTTCATAGCTAAATTTTTTTTTCAATATGTTGTAAATTATCACATTTCTTTCAGTAATTGAGCTGGGAATTAGCAAGACTCACAGTTAATTGTGCATTTCTAAGCAAATGTGTAAGTCTCTGACTAGTATTTAGTTCCTTTACCATTATTTTGGAGAGATTAGGTGGAATAAAATAGTATAATAATTTTCCTTGCTGAACTGCTTTTCAGCTGTGTGTGCCTGTGCAGTAGTTAATCAAATTGGGCAAATTAATTTAACTAAGAAGAATTATTAATGTAGAAAGCCTTGTGATGTCTTAATGGCATTTGAGACACGTTTCTATGCATTGTGCTTCATTTAGGCCTGAAGAATATCCCTCATATGGGGATATCAACCAGGGTGAGGTGTAAATGTGACCAAAATGGGTGTCAGTGGAAGAAGAGAGAAGTTCCAACCTAAATCCAAGTTGGAAATAATATATGATGAATGCAAGTCATGTTGGATGTTGCAGGTTTTATGTTTGCACTGGGAACAAGCTCCTCAAGTTAGCTCCTGATGGTGAGGACAGGGAAGAAGATGCTTATTTCAGGTGCTAATAAATGATGCCTTTTGTTAGTTGCTGCAGTGGTTCTGAATTCTGGGTTGGAGTTGAAATCCAAAGGGGGTCATAAAATGTAAGAGGTGTTTTTTTGAGGGTATGGGGTGAGCATGGTGACTAATTTTTCCCAGTAGAAATACATGAAATTTCTCCTGAGGAAAGAAATCATAGACTGTTGACTTGCCAGCACCTGTAAACACTCCCTTTAGCTGTTATCCCAAGCTCTGTGATTACTTCTCAAACAGAAATAAACACAAATTTCCAAGTAAAATAGAGATATTGAGAAAACTTGCTGCTTGGCCACTCACTCATCTCCTGCTTGAAAGGTATTTCTTCTGCAAGGCTGCTTTGCTTTGTGTTCTGGAGGCACTAATCTGTAGATGGTGTGAGGTGAGAGTTGTGTTTGCTGTAAATCAAAGGTGGGGTGACATCAGGGTTTTCCAAAGCAGTCATTTGAAGAGCTGGACTGTATTGCTCCTAGAGGTGTCCTCACCATCCTCCTGCTGAGGGGTCACTGGGAGCCCTGCAGTGTGAGGGAGGAAATTGCTTCTGGCTTTTGAGAGTGGATTTGGTTGTAGAAGATTTTTATAGCAGCAGAAGAAACGTTATCCCAGGAGCAGAGCCTTCCAGCACTCCCAACACTTTAACAACTGCATGAATGAGCAAAATATGGCCAGAGAAGCATCAGGCTCCAGGGAAAGACCTGGGGGAAGGAGGGAGGAGAAAAGAGTAGATGTTTTTATCCATTATCTGTACTCTTTGGCAATATTTTATTAATGTTTTTTTTATGGCTTCTTAACTTTTCAATTCCATTCTAATTAAGTTTGCATTTGGAGTGTACCCATTACCTCTAACTGATATTTGTCATGCTGTCAGGGCTTTATACTAATTTTTGCTGTCTAGTAATAGACATGTGGAAAGCTACATCTTAAGCACATGGCCTGAAACTGAAGGCATTAATTTTGCCATCTTCAAAGATCAGTCTGTCATGTCACTTAAAAATCTGTTTCCAAAAGAGCTGGTCACTCAGAGCAGTGTTTTAATGTAGTGGGGGAAAGAAGAAGGGCTTTCTGAACAGCTAAAATACTTTGCTGAGTATGATTCAGGAGGTTGGTTGAAACCTCAGAGCTTGGATGGTGTCAGTTGTGTTGTGAGGCTGGCAGAAGTTGACAGCTTCTTCTGGGGGCATCATGCATGTGGGTAGTGTGGTTGCCATCTTCTTCAAAAGGAATTCACAGAAAGAGATGCAGAGAAGAGAAAAAAAGCTCTTAATTTCTGATTATTGTCATGGAAGCATTCAAATCCAATAGAGGGATGGCCCAGGTTTTGCTTGTAGAGGTTTAGGTGTCCTCCTGTCTCATTGTGTCAGCAGATTGTCAGAGCCTGAAATGTTCAGAGCATGTGAGAGCCAGTCCTCTGGACTGAGCTGTGAGGTTTATCTAACAAAGCATAAAGAAATAGGTTGGTTTAGCTTTTGACATTCACTTTATTAAGTCATCTCTGAAGTCTAAATGTGACCTGACTAGAATTTTATAACTGGGTCAGGCAGAGTTAGAAAAGTTCTTTTTTTTTGTTCTGGTTTTAGTACAATGAATCTAGAGGAGACTTCAGTAAAATGAGAGGTGCAGCATCTTGGGGGGAAAAAAAAAACCCAAACCCAACTCTGATGTATCTTCCTAATCTTCTTTTTGAAGTGAAAGAACTCAGAGCAAAGCATCACTTCCTCTGTTTTGTATTTTACTTGGAAATGAACATCTCTGAGATACTCATCTGTCTTTCAGCTGCTTTCTCTTGAGTGCTGCAAAAAGATGGTTATGCTTCTTATGCTTATCTATAGATTAAATGCATATTGTTCTATATTTTGGTTCCCAGCAGAGATAACAGACACTTGCAAGTGTTAAGCATCAACCAGATCTGGAAACCCACATCTGCAAGAAAATCATGGGGACAGCAACAAGCTAAATGGATTTAGAGTGACGAAAGCACATTGAAACCAGTGTACAGCTGTGACTTTTAAAACCTGACACTTAATTTCTGCTTGGTAAATCCCTGTCCTTAATGGGGGGATAACAAGAGATTGAAGAGATAGGAAGGCTTCTTGGTGGCAGATTTGAGAGTTAGTTGGGGTTTGCTCTAAAGCCCTGTTTTCTTGTAGCCTGCCTTTCTTCCCTGGCTCAACAAATCTGACAAGTCACCAAAACGATATGATTCAAATTAATGATGTGATGTAGATGAAATATTTTTTTGGTGATATATGTGATCTAAATTTAATTTAGAATGATAATGAGCTGCTGATAGAAGTGGGTTGTCTAATCCCTTGTACACAGGAGCGTGGAGCAGGGGGAGGACCCCCCCGGCAAGGTCAAACCCTGATGCTGGGGGGCAGGAGGCAGGTCTGGCTGCATAGCAGAATCCCATGCAGACCCAGAGATTATCCTCTTCTTTCTCTTTATCCCTTGCTTTCAATCCAGCATGAGTGTCCTGACTCCAGTCTAATCTTCCAGTGGCAGCAGAGAGGTGGGGAGCACTTTGTTGTTACTCCTGTTACCTTTTAAGTTTGCCGTTGTGCGTTTGTAACCCTGCTGTGTCTCACACGGTGGCTTTACCTTGGCAACTGCTTTGTTTGCTGTAAAGCAGATAAAAAGCAGGATAATCCTCGTGGCTGGCACTTGGCAGGAGGTTGTTTTGGTTGTTTTTTTCCCTAAGTAGATGTGAAATCTCTGGCTGAGCCAGCACTGCCATCGCCCGGCGGTCCCCCCCGGGCATCACAGTCTCCCCTGGCTGGTGTATCCAGAGGGGCAGGTGGGCACCACTGAAAAACAAGGGTATCAGAGGGATCAAGTATGTAAAAGCTAAATATTTTAGTGGTAAATCCCTTCCATCTGGCAGGGGAGTCAGACTTTATGATCTCAAGAGGTCCCTCCCAACCTCTGACATTGAGGTTCTGTGATCACATTCATTTGCTTTCTGATTTTATGAACACAGTGTTGAAGAGAGAGAGTTTGGAAGACCACAATTCTATTCTCCTTGAAATCAAAATATTAGGAAATAAGGGCAGTAGGGATGCTGCTCAGTGAAATGATCTCCTACATCAACTTGTTCTTGCTGTAACTGGTTGCAAAAATCTGTTAAAACAGAGAATGAGAACTACTGACTGGCCTTCTTATTCTGGAGGAAGCAATATCATACCTGAAACCTGTCATTAGCTCATTTCATCTTCCAACAACATGCTTGTGGGCTTCTTATTTTAGAAATAGAAACATTTTAAGAATAATACTCCCCTCACTCCATTCTTCTGTAGTTATATTTACATCAAAGGCTGTTTCTTCCACGAGTGAAGGCAGTTTATTGTGTTTCTAGGGAAACCTACAAATTGATGTTTCCCTCTCCATCCCAATCTAAACAGAAAACAATGCTGTAAGTATTAAAACCAGCTAATCAATGTGCTGAGTGTGCCCTGTCTAGCTTGCTAGGTACTAATCTAGGGGGTTTTGTCCACTTGGAATTGTGAGCATTAATCAGAATAATGTGGGTGTTTCCTTTTTATTGAGAGTTTTGTTCCAGATAGTAACAGCTCAGTACTTTTTGGTGTTGCTGCTCCTTCAAGATTCTTTCCTCTAGTCCAATATATAGTGAGGACAAAGCAGTTCTAGGTTTATGAAGTTTGTGCATATGTTATTTAATATTTTAACTGTGCTGAGTGAACACGACACCTGGCAGACTGATTCTTTGTTTAGCCTTCAGTGATTTTTATGTAATATGTTTTTATTGTGCCAAAAGAGAGTTTTGCTGCTTAGAGATGAGATTCTTTTTTCCTACCTAACATCAGAGAACTTTATTTGCAAAAGTACATCAACAGATGTTTTTTTTTTTCTTTAAAGCATGATTGATGATGACTGAGTTATGCATTCTTTAAAGGGACTCTCCAGACCAGACTTGTTCAGTAAAGCAGTAAGCTGAAAATAGACTACCTAGGAGGATGTGCTACCTGTAAAAGGCCCGTGGAAGTGTGATGTGTGAAGAGATTATTAATGATGTCGTGATGATCATGTTTTAATGGGTTGAAAAGTCATTAGAACAAACATTTTGGCAGCCAAATGTTTTACGTGGGCCTCCAAAATGCTCATGAGTAGGAGTCTGAACAGAAACAGCAATTAGGCAAATGCAAAAGGGCACACAAGGGTATAGCACCACTCCTCTCTTGTGTAACTGGGGAGGGCCCCAAAAAGAAGCCAGACCAAAACCAATCTGCAATTCACAGTTTTGAGTTCAAAGAGGAAAAAAAAGGGAACCTTCTTCAAATCTAGTCTTTGAATTTCTAATTGAAGTCTCCTATGTCTTTTAAATTGCTACAAGCAGTAACTTCTCTTAAAATCAGAGAAGAAACTCAGAAACAAACAACAAAGCCAAAAACAAACTAAACCTTGTAACTCATGATGCTTGCTCATATTTGATTGTCTCTACCTTCCATCCCACATTACCATTATCTTCCCATTTCAGTATTTCTGATGCTATATGGCTATAGTACAGATGATATTGAGGTGAGAAATCCAAGTTTCTGTTCTAAACCATGTTCTAGATGTGATAGGCAGCCCTCCATGGCTGGTCTCTTGTATTCCTCCTGAAACATCTGCTGATGTGTGGTGTGAAGAGATGTGTGTAACTGCAGGGAGAGTTAAGCTACCTCAGTGTATAGAGGAATAATCACTCCCTTGATTCCTCCCCTAGATAGTTTTCTAATCCTTTTAAGCAGACACTTGGGGAGGTATTTACTGATGTGCCCTAAATTTGCCTTTTCTGGGTTGATCCATCTCCTCCTTTTCTTTGGGCCTAGTTGCTACAGCACATCATGTGCATTTTGTGCTTCAGAAAGATTGCCTATTTTACATGATGTTTTCATAAATACACCAGATTTTTGTTTGTATGTGTTCTTTATTGCACTAAAAAAAGATGGGCCCAGGGATAACTCCACTCTCTGTTTCTGTAACTGGGTGTTGTGTGAAGCCGAGATCCACTGGCGGGAAGTTTTATCCCTCACTTCTGTGGCTGTTGGTTTCATCTTCTGCCTGTTAGGTCTTCCACACTAATCTAAACATCACCCATGTACTTCTAGTTTCCTGGAAAATCCTCCTTAATTAATCTTTAGTACATTAGTTGCCTGCACTGTCTCTTTGCTAGGCCTAGGCCATTGATAGATTTTCAGTGTAAGCACCCAACTCTTCACTGCTTTTCCTCTCCCCTCACCTCCAGTGATGCTCAAACATCTGAATTCTCACTGGCTCTGCCAATCTGGGTCCTGTTAACTCTTCAGATTAAATCTCTGTTTTTCAGGGGTCACTGGGGTGGGAGGCCCACCAATTATTAGTTCACCTTGCAATGAGACTGCAGGTAGAGTTGAAATTCTATGAAATGGGACAAAAAATGGGGTGGCAAAAGCCAAAATGTGTATCGTAAACATGGAAAATGTGTTGGTTTTTTTTTTTTTCTCATGCTGAAATATCATTGGAACAATCTTACTCTAGTTTTCTAAGTAACATAGCTCAGTACTTATCCTGAAGTTGGAATTCCTTATTTTACAATCCCTTTTGAGCCAAGTCCCTGATAATAGATCAAACTGTCATTCTTAATGGAGTCAAGAGCAATGAAATGAGGCCGAAGTGTGATGTGTTATAACAGTGTGAAACTGGAATCAGGTCTGGTACTGAGAGACATAATGGCACACAGCTCATTGCTGCATGCAGGCTGCATCATCTCAGGATAATGATCTCTGTAATGAGACAAAGTGTTTTGGAGAGAGGCTGCCAAAAATGAAGAGCATGAGTAAGACAGTGGGGTTTTATTTTTTTGGTTGGTTTTATTTCTTTTTTTTTTCCCCCTCGCATAAAAGCACTATGTTCTGTAGCCCTAAATGTCAAATTAAATGGTAACTTCCAAGGATAAATACATTCTAGAATAGGCAATATCAGTTGTGGAAAGCTGGAAACCCTGTAATACCTATTGAAAAAATTGAGATTTCTGCTGCTTGTTGTTGGCTGTGTGAATGATCTGGAAGAGCAGGTAAAGTGTGAGGTAATATAGTAATTTATTCAGAGTAGTTAAGGGCCAGCTCAAAAGAATTGTGCAACTACCTTACAGTCCTGCTTCACTAAGCCACAGAACTGTAAATGAAGTTCAGTGTGAGTGTGCACATGGGAATGGGAAACATGAAAATATTACAGTTCTACCCTGCTAGGCTCTGACCTGGATCTTGTCACTCAGTTGTTGCTCCAGGATCATCTTCCCCTGGGTAACTGGGAAGGCAGGAGCTTGGTGCTTAGTAGGCTTAAGTAATGCACAGAAAAGTGAATGGTCGATATCACCAGGGAAAAGCTAAAGAACAAGTCCTAAGACATCATTTTGCAGAGGTGTGCCTACATTTTAGACATTTGGAACACTTCTGGACTACCATGTGGCACAGAAAAGCTCCAGGACCACTTTCCATCAGCTGTTTGAACACTGCTGAGCTGTGGTGAAAGTTTGCAAGAATTCAAAAAGTGATTGAAAAATTTGAGAGGAAGAAATCCATTGAGAGCCAGTACAAAGAACACATCTGGCTCCAAGTTCTCCAGCTCCAGGTGTTTGCATTCTTCTCTTTGAAGAAGTTAACCCAAATTTAACAAAAAGCTTGTTTGTGTTAGGCTTGCTTGTTTATGGAAACACAGTGAGATGTTTTGATAGCACACACACAAAAAATCAAACCTAAACCCCAAAACCAAAACACACCCCCAGACCCTAAGTATCCCAGTACAGTGACAGTTCCAGAGCCCTGTGGATTGAAATATGATGTTAAAAAGACTTGTTTTGAAGGGTAAGGGAAGTGTTCCAATTGGAAATGCTTATATTGGGGGGGAATGCTGCCTGACTTCTGGGGCAAACCATGGAGAGCTGAGCTCACACCAGCTACCAGGGGTTACTTTCCATCCTGGAAAAGAGTGTAAGCTTTTCCTTGGGGCTGAGGCTTCATGGAAAGGAGGTACAGGAAGGAAAAAGCCTCAGCAGCAGAGAGGCAAAGGTGGGCAGTGCAGCCTTCCTTTGATAGAAGGGCTTGGTTATGCATCACCTCTGTAAAGGGATTTAAAGCAACATATCTGTTTGGAAATAGGGTGTTGCCTGTGCACTGCTGCAGGAGAGGTCAGTTGTTATTTCTGGATGTGGTTTTAGTTTAGTAAATGTTCTCTTTGGAGTTCATGCTACCAGCCTGTTACTCAGCATGTGTGCCCCTGTTCTGTCTTTGCCTCACAGACACATTGATTTATTCTCTGCTTGTGCTTTGCCATTAGGATTTTTCCAATATGGGCTTCTGAACACTGGAAGATGAGAGAATGTGTTTTGGATTTGAAATGTCATTTCTGAAGGAAGGGGATAAGAGTTAAATGGTGTGGATGGCAGACTTCATTTCATGCTGGAAAAAACAAAATGCAGTGTTGCTGCATGTCCTGGCTCACTCAGAATTCTCTCCACTCACACCAAAGTATAGATTTTGCTTTTTGACAGTTTGCTTTTTGTTTGGTTTTCCTCTCATTTTGCTGTCTGTGAGAACTGCTGGAGTTGTGTATTTTCAGTGTGTTCATCTCCTTACTGGGGAATCCCAGAGAAGAGCAAATGTGGATGCAGTCCAGAGTGCATCCCAAAAGTTCCAGGGGGATGTCTGAGGAACGACAGACTGGTGTGGAAACCAGATCAGGTCTGTTTTGCAGGATCTCCTTTTCCAGAGGGAGGCACAACAGGTTTTCCCAATGCTTTGGCATTATAAAATAAAGCACAGCCCATGGTTTGGAAAAGATGGATGTGCAGCATTTTCTTTCCATTCTCTGGCACTCTATGAACCTCAGAAAACCTGCCCTGCATCCCCTGCCTTGCACTGCTGTGAGGAATAACATTTTTCTCTTTAGCTGCTGGATTGGCCTGGAGAATATATATATTTTTTATAATTATTTCCTTTTTTTCCCCCCTTTCTTGAATACATTGCACATCGTTTCTAGCCAGGAACTGTTCTGGAATTTCATTTGGAAGATTTGAAGCATGAGGAGATGGGGGGAAAAATAGACAAACACTTAACTTGCTTGACATCTGCTGCTAAGGTTGACGTGTGTGAGTGTGTCAGATCATTTTGGCTGCCTGCAGGAGAGGGAAATACTAAACCCATAAATTCTGCACTCTTCTGTTTGTCCTGTCAGCTGAGGTTGCTGATTCAAGTGCTGATTCTGTTGAAGAGTTGGTGATTTCACAGATCTCCCTGCTTATCTGCCCCTCCCAGGGTAGATTCAGGCAGTGATAATACCAGCATACCCACTGTAAATGTAGGACCTGAGTACTGGAGAAACAGCATTTTTGTACAATTAAGAATTTAGGAGGGTTTTTTTGGGGTGGGTTTGTTGTTTTGCTTGTTGCTTTTTTCCTACCCAAAGGAGTTAAAAGCTATTTAACCATAAAACTTTAAATGTAGAATTTATCCTTTTGAATTTGCCATTCAGTATTATCAGAAATATCTTCAGATGACCAGGGCACTGACCCAGGCTTCAAGATATTCAAATAATGAAAAAAAAAGCTGGATTCTTTAATGCATCCTACAGGGCACAACTGTGAAACAGGTTTGAGTTTAAACTCAGAGGCCTTTGAAATGTGATAACTGCCCTCCTGCTCCCCAGGCTCTTGGTGTTCACGTTGACAGCCTTCCTAGAAGGTCAGGTCTAAAAAAGGTAACATCAAAGCAGGGGGCTGAAAGAGCCTGGTGATGATGATGGTAATGATGCACATAAAAAATACTCAAAATTAATATGATTATTCAGCTTATCAGATTGAATTCTGGCTTTCTGTGCTCAACTAGCATCAGGAAGGGTGGCAAAGATAATATTTTTTTGCATCTGGGGGAGCAGGGGACAAATCTTTTAAACCCAGGCTTCTGCTTTTTGGGTGTTAGTCTGGCAGCCTTGGAGGTTTTGTCAGTCTGAGCTTTAAACAGAGAAAAAAGGGCATGTTTTTGTGTGACAGCAACACGATGGATGCTGATAAAAGTGGAGAAATCAGGTTGCAGAGTCACCAGCTTCTGGGGAAGGGATGGATCCTGTGGGGCTCTGGGAAATTCCCAGAGGCTGCCTTGGCCTTTGTTAATGCACATTCAAGAAATGAAGCACAAAGGATTTTGTTTCTTGTGTGCTAAATCCTACTTAGTAAACATGAGTATCTTTATGTTCTTAATGATAAGATAATATTAATCTCAGAAAAGCCTTTGTGTTGCACGAGGGTGATGCAGAGTACATTTGTACTTGCCTTTTGCTTACATGACAGAAGGGCAGGATTTTCTCCTCTTTATCAAGTTGCTGAGCAATTTGAGATTGCTTGATTCCACAGAACATTATTCACTTGAAGTGCACTTAATTTAATCTCCTCTGTTTCACTGAGTATTTGATAAAAGATAATTGAAAATGCCTCAACTTCTGCTTCAGAAAGTTGGAGTTAAACCAGACTTTGGTTTGCTCTTTTGTTTTTGGGGTTTTTTTTGTTGTTTTTCGTTTGCTTCACCCTCTTAAAGGTCACTGGCTCTTATTTGTAATGTGAATTACACTGGAAAATAAGCCATTTATGGACTCAGTCCAGAGCTGATGGAGCAGCCAGTTCAGTGTGCAGCTAAAACATAGTTGTTGACTTAATCCCTGAACAGGGGAATCTGAACAAGTTGGTGACTCGAGGTAAAATCAAAAATCAAAATCACTTTGGCCTTTGCAGCAGCCCTGGAGGTTTTGCAGGTGGTGGATGGCAGGAGTGAATTGTGCTGAGTGAGGTTTGCAGTGCAGGATGAGCATCATGAAAAATGCAGCTTTCTCTCGTGGGCAAGTAGAGCTGAGGTGGTTAATCATAATTTGATTATGTTTCAGTGTGTCACAAAGAGGGAGGGAGGAAAAAAAGCAGAGTAAGGCAGATCCTGCAGGCTTTTTTGGATGCATGCTACTGCAAAAGTGTGAAGGAGATGATTAAAGACAGATTTTTGGGTTTTTTTTCTGTTAGAACTGGAACTAGATTAATGGTCTGGGAGCATTCTAGAGCCTTTTTTTTTTTTTAATCTTTTTTTCTTTAACACCTACAACGTAGTCTCCAAGAAGCTGGTTTTAACAAGTACAAAAAAAATGCTTTTGAGTAGCCACCCACATGACAAAAAAAAAAGTTATTCCTGATGCAAAGGTGCATATTGATCTCTGTTGACTCTAGAAATGTATTTCTCTTTTCTGCTGCCTCTTTATACTGCAGTGTTCTATCATTTTGGTGGCGTGCAAGCAATGCATTAATAATGCAACTCACAGCTGCATTCACAAGGCAATACTGCAGACCACTCTGCAAAGCTGTAGTTAAAACAGAAAAAAGCAGCAGTTCCCCTCTGCTTAGTTTTTATTGCATGCCAAATATGAAAAGGCTATAAAAAGGAAGAAAAGTGTGGAAGCAAGTGTAAATATTTTCATCTCTCCTGTGGCATTCCAGAGGAGCATTTGAGCAGAATGGGAGGGCAGGGAACTATCATCCCTCTGCTTTGTTATATCCTGGAAAACTTATTAAAAAATAAAAATAGCTGATTAAATTGGCAACAATTCTGTACCTTTTTGATTGTTCTGGAGACCTTCATAAAAGGGTGAGTGTTTTGTACCTGATCAGTGATTGCTCCTGAGGGTAAGGAGGAGACAAGCATCCATCCCTCAGCTGAGCACTTATTGCTCAGCTCAGTATAATGCAGTATCTGTGCAGGCAGGTATCACACTCTGTCCCTGTGCAGTCTCTGCCCACCTCCAGCTTCTTTCATATTTGCAGGGTAAGAAGTAAAAAATCACTTCAAGAAGCATATTCATTGTCATTTTTGCAATGATATTTTTGGCTTTTTTAACTAAACACTACCAAACCTCATGGTTTTTAAGGCAGATTGCTTTGGGATACCTTTGTACATTTTATAAGTGCCCTGTTCACCAGAGGAGCTGTTGCCTTGGTCACAGCATATCCAGAGGAGTGGTAATGAGGCTGTGCAAAGCCTCACATACTTTTCAGGTCAGTGAGGCAGAGATTTGGACTCCCATTTCAAGTTAATGATATGATGTGATTTTTCTTTTAATGTCATTCTCATATGTGTTCAAACCCAGGCCAGCTTTGCCCTCTCTCTGAACAGCAAGCCACTTTGCAAAGGCATTCCTCTCAGCAAGGACACAACCCCAGCAAAGCTTGACACAGATGGTCTGCAGTGCTCTTCTTGTGAGGAAATATCAGGCACCTGCTGAAGGCTCAGCTGAGAGACAGAGCAAATATTTTGCTCCTCCTGTGATGTTTTTCACCCAACCTGTTGGGGTTGCATCAGGGTGTCACCTCAGGTTTTGCTGCATGAAATCACAGGTTGAGCTTGAATCAAGCAGGAGAAGATCTACATGTGGTCAGGGATCTGTTTCAGGAGGTGTTGAGCACACACATTTTACCTCCTTTCCCCCCCCCCCGTTTTTCCAGCTGTTCAGTCAGAAGTTTTCTTTCCCCTGGAGCTTCTTTGACCTTCCCACAGCCTCTCTTGCACTGCTTTGCTCTCTGGCCTCCTCCCACCTTGTACCCCCTTATTTGGCTTGTGAAATATTCCTTTTATCTGCTGGTCTTTATCATATGCTTAATGCAAACCCATCTTTCAGCCTCAGAAGTAACTGCAGGCCTGGCAAGATGCTGCTTTCATTTCCAAGCAGCAGGATCTAGCCCCTTGGAATAAAAGCACCAACAACCTCATGTTCTACTTCAGTCAGAGCTGTTTCCCTTGAGTCAAGGTGATGGGCAGGGATGAAATAATGAATCTACCCAAGCAGAACAGAGCAGCACTCAGGAAGGGAAACAACAAATGCTCCTGTGTGTGGCTTTTTGGTGCTGGGTTGTGATCATGGCTGGATTTTCTAGACTCTGCTTTGCCTCATGATGCTGCTAATTATTGGGCCAGCTATGTTAGTGAGGTCAGTCATGTCAGGATAATGATATTTATGATATTTCAGATGGATTCCTCTTTCTTGCTAAGGTCATTTAATCAAACCATGCTGATGGGCACTGCAGATAAGCTTATCTCTTGATAAGACACTGAGCCAGTGGTCTGGAGACATGAAGAACCAGTGACAGTGTGGAGGTTACTTTGATCATTTACAGTCTAGTGATGGATGGATCTGGTTTTATATTGCCATGAGAAATTGCCTCTCAGGCTTCTCCTCGGGCTGATGGTTCTTGCTTTCATGGATAAGCAGCAATCTTGCAGAAAACTTGATGAGGTTTTTACTGAGCACTTGAGTCCTTTTTGCCACTTTTTTTTTTACTGTTTCTTATGTAGTAAACATCTGAATTTTATTTGTCTTAACCTCAGTTATTAATAATTTCTAATCTTGCAGTGCTGCAGCACTAATTTGCACAGTTGTACTCCCATTCTTCTCCTCCCTCAATCTTGTAGCCATATCTGCTTTTTCAGGCTGATAAAATCTTCTCAGTGCAAGGATTAGTCAAATTCCTCCCCGACTGGGAAGTTGTACTAACACTCTGTTACTTCTTACTGGATGAAAAGCCCATTTCCCCATTTTCTCTGGGAAATTTCACTTCTTAAACTGTTTCCAGCCTCCTTAGGACCAAAGGAAAGCTGCTCATGCAGATGGAAATTGGTTTGAAATACCAGTGACCTGGTCTGCACTAAGCCTGGGGTGTGACTGGAAGGGTTCCCTTCACCTCACCATCAGCAGATGTGTCCTCCCTTGATTTCTCTCCTCACTCTTCTCCTGTGCTGGGAGTCCTGTGGTGTTGTACTGGTTTCCACCCAGAGCCACTGTGCCCAGTACACACTGGTGGGTGACAGAACTGGTGCTGAGAGCTCTCTGTGGGTGTAGTCATTGGCAAGTGAAGGTTAAATTGCTTGCACACAACAGATCTGGGAATAAAGCACAGGTTTCTAATTCTCTCATAGCCTCCTAAAGCTGCTTTTTTTTTTTTTTCAACTCCAGTGTTCTGCTTAAGAACAGGATGTTTCAGAGAGTATCAGCAAAATGGTAAATTTAGACAGATTTATTTTTATCCAACACATTTATTACGCAGCAATTGAGATTTGAGGGAAGATAGGGTTTATCAAAAAAATAAATATAAAAGCATCTTTAATAAATAAAAGTAGGATTTGGATTAAGTGTTTTGTGCACAGGACTATCAGCTTATACCAAGGGCTTTGCAAGTCTGTTGCTGCCATGTATACCCACATAAAGCCCAGAACAACAGCTGAAAATCCTAAGCCAGGTAGAGCCAAACCATGCTGTGAACACTGTTGGCATCCAGCTGTTAAACTGCAGAGGGGCAATCAATAAATAAAGTTAGCAAAAAATGACTAGTACCTTTTTGTTGCTGTTTTTCCAGGTGTGTGACCCTTAAACAAGGAAGGGTTGATGCTGGATCACTATGACACAAGTTAATTTGCTTAAATCATCAGGTATAACTTCTCTTTTAACCCTATCCTGTGGCCAGACAAGCAGAATTAATTTAGTGTAACTCAGCAGCAGCAAAATAATAAACCAAGTTCATTTTTACAGCAGATCAGCTTGATTTTTGTTCTTTCTGTTTAAATCTAGTTCCCATGGCATAGCTCAGCCACAAAGGTTTTCAGTGTTCTTCACACCCTGCTATTTATTGGCTCAGGCAAGGTGCTTGGCTTTTTCCTCTTGGTTTTCTCCAAGGTTTGCTTTTAAATAAAAATGAAAGAAATCAACTGAAACTTACATTGAAAGATGATGATGATGCTA
Organism: Corythornis vintsioides; assembly: GCA_025447755.1. Taxonomy (NCBI): domain Eukaryota; kingdom Metazoa; phylum Chordata; class Aves; order Coraciiformes; family Alcedinidae; genus Corythornis; species Corythornis vintsioides. The sequence continues at coordinate 33,674 of JAOEGS010022657.1, read as the reverse complement.
GCAGGAATTTCCATTTCCTCTGCCTGGTCAACAGCATCTTGACTTTTTCTGTAGCAGCAAGAGGTGAGCTGGAGGGTTTTGTTCCAGGAAGCAGCTCTGTGGGCTGACATTTAAGCAGAACAACTTCTGCAATGCACTGGAAAGCAGGTTGGGAAAAAGAGGAGCTGCCAAGATAGGTCCTTTCACCTGCACACCCTCATCTCTCCTCCTAGGGCTGAGTGGAACAGATTGGTGTGACTGATGCCAGACTGGCTGAACTAGAAAGTCAGAAGGAAATGGTGCCATAAATCTGAATTGACACCTGAATAGTTGAGTGTAAGGCTGAAAAACTTAATTTTTGGTGGTTTTTTTTTTTTCTCTCCCAATAGATGGAAATAATTTCACAGCAGTCACTTCCTAATGATTCCCAATTAGGAGCAATAGGGAAGGCTTCCTGTAGCAAAGAAATTCTCCATCACTCAAGGATTTTAGGGTTTGGATGAGTGTGCCTGATTCCTTATCTGAGCCTTGGAAAATCTTTGGTGTTTTCCATTATTGACATCAAGGGGAAAAAAAAAAACCTAAAACCCAAACCTGTGTTTTCTCCAAATGAATAGTTCCTATAAAGGAATTTAAACTGGATAATTACTGTTCTCTGTTCCAAAAGCTAATAAAAACAAAGCTCAACAGTTTGCAGTTGCAGGCCTATGGAAAAACTTGGGTGTAACACAAAAAGCAGAAAAACAAACTTTCCTGATGGGGCCAGGAAGCTGCCATCACATTTTCCAGTTTTAACTGTATGTCTTAGTCCTGACTGGGAATGTTTCCTGTTAAAGGGATTTTTTTTTTTTTAAGATTAAATGTGGCTGGTTAGAGTAATTAT
>JAOEGS010022655.1:0-35011 GCA_025447755.1 Corythornis vintsioides | reverse complement strand
AAATATAGCTTCAAGTAGTCCTTATTATTATTATTATTATTATTTCTTTTAATACTGATGGTCTCCAAAAAAAAAAAAACAAAAAGAAAAAAAAAAAAAAAGAGGGAAAGGTAGGTTAAGTCACATTAAAAAAAATTCAAAAAGCAGAAAGAAAGGTGATTTTTTTCCCCCCTAGTTTGCTGTGTTTTTGGCAGAGTCGGACGCTGCTCCATGCGCTGGGCGTGGATGAGGTGGCGGAAGCCAAGGATACTTGGGATGCTCGGGATTCCTCGGCCTGGGTTTGCTCCTCCTCGAGCACAGTTTGGTGGTGGGACACTCCCCTCTGAAGGGATGGGGTGCCAAGGGCCTGGCAGTGCCCCTTCACCCCTGGTCGAACCCCCTTGGGAGGCTCGACCCCCTCACCCCACTAAGGCCACCATGGAAACCGTCCCTCGGCGGCCACTGGAATTAAGAATCCCTCTCCCCCCCGCCGTGGTTCACACCATGAACTCGTTGCTCCCCAGGAGGACCAGGGCTTGGGTGGTGGTGGCACAGTCGGCCTCGGGGTTCCTCTTGCTGGGGGGCGTCCCCCCCGTCCCCCCGTCTGGGGGGTCTTTGGTTTTTGGGGGGGACGTTTTCACGCTCTTCAGTTTCTGTTTCCCTTTCTCTGGGTTGAAGGTGCCGCGGGTGGTGAACTGAGGCCTGTCCTCGGGGTAACGGGGAGGTCCCCCCAAAGCCTCGGCGTTCGCTCGGCTCTCGGGGGGCTCGCCCGCTCCCCCGGCTCGGTAGAAGGGGGATTTGGAGTACATCTGGAAGCGCTTCCGCGGGAGGTGGGGCAGGCAGGAGGTGGAGGAGGAGGAGGAGACGGCGGGGTCGGCGGGGTCCGGAGGCTCGGGTCTCTGCCTGGGGTGTCTCCGCAGCCGGCTCGGCCCCTCGGCCTTGGCGGGGCGCAGGGAGGGGAGTGCGACGCTTCTCTCTGCGAAGGACCACGGGAGGGTTAGCACCCCGAAAACACCCAGCCTAAAGATCTCCACTTTGCTTGGAGAAGACCTTTGAGATCCAGTCCAACTCTTCTGGGTGTTCCCAGCACCCCAGCAGAGGAACATCACCTGGGATGATGCTTCCTGAGGAGCACCCATCTCCCCATCAAACCCAGGGTGCCACCACCCACGTCCCCATCTCTGTGTTTTAACCCTTAACCCGCCCCTCTTCACATCCATTTGAAGCTCCCGTGGACAAATAATCCACAAAAGGCGTGGCAAACCCTGCACCACCCCCTCCCACCTGCATTCCCAGGGATGAAGCCAGGAGGGGGTTACCCGAGCGATCGGAGATGGCTCCTTCGGAGTCAAAGTTCAGGTTCTCCGAGCTGTCGGCGGTGCCGATGGAGGCTTCAGACTCCAGGGTCTCGTCGTCGGAGGCTCGAGGCTCCAGCGTCAGCATCTCGAAGGTCAGCTCCTCCCTGCCAAGACCAACCCAATCCCATTGACCCAACGGGACCAACAAGGCGGGGGAGGAGGAGAAAGGGATGTCCCCCGGAGATGGTGGAGGGACGGGAGGCCGCCGGGTCGCCCCGTGAGCAGCACGACCTCAAGCGACAACTCACTTTTCCTTCTGCAGGCTCTCGATCTGCTCAGTCAGCACCTTCTCCTCCTGCTGCATGGCCACCTGCTGCTGCTCTGTCACCTCCATCTCCATGGCTTCCTCGCTGCTCATGGTCTCCTCGGGGACGTCGCTCACCGAGGGCAAGCGCACGGCCACGGGAGAGGTCGGGCTGGGGTAGGCGCCGCGTCGCACGCGTCCTTTGCCCTGAGGGGAGACAAAGGTGTCACTGCCACCAGCCAAAGCCACCCTGCAATCATCAGAGGTGCCAACCAAGGAGCGAAGATGACGGCCCCGGCCATCGGTCCTCAGAGAGCTGCTTGCACCCAGGACCCTCCAAAACCTCACCCCAGGCTTGGACACGGAGCAGAAAGACTCAACACGCTGGAGGGGGGTGAGGATGGAGGTGGTGATGATGGAGGCAGTGAGGATGGTGCTGCTTGGGACTTCCAAGCAAGCCCAGCTGGTGGCAGGATGGGTTTCCACGTGGCCCACAGCGCTGGCTTTGGGTGACAACATCACCAGGGCTTTGGTTTCAGGGCACCCAGCTCCCAGTTTATTGTTAGGCCACATCTCACATCCCTCCCTCACCAACCTCAGTGTTTCCTGAGCATGACAAGGTCCTTCAGCACCTCAGCACTTTGAGCTCACGTATGTGAGATCTTAAAACCAAGAGCACCTCCATTAGAAGACAATAAATGTGGATTTTTGGTTAAAGGGGGGGATTTAAAGCAGCTCTTGGAGAAACAGCTGGTTTTTTAATGTTAAACCCAACAACATAGGAGGACTCAGGGGTGGTGCATATGGAGGAATGTTATATATGCAGCTTTTGAGGACCAGCTCTACACATGGAGTAGAAGAAAAAGGGGGATTGTGGGGAGTTGAGGGACACCTCAGGCTTTAAAAACCTTTTATCTTAACCATTATCATACCCTCAGCTTCTAAATACAGCATCTTGAACTAACCAGGACTCAGATGTTGACCAGCCTGAGTGGTGGCCATCACTTGCCACCCTCCTCCTGACAACCATCCCCCAGGATGAACCTGCATCTCCCTGGGGTTGAAGAGCTCACTGCAGTGCAGGTTTTTCTCCCCACAGGACAATGTAGACCCTGCAGCTGGGGCATTTCTTGGTCTTCCCAAGAACCCCTGTGCACAAGGAGATGTGCAGGGTAAAAAAAGCCTCACTTTTTACCTTTAAAAGTGAGATTTTTCTCCATTTTACCCCATTCATTTTTTAACATCACATCTGGGAGACATTTAACTGTTCCCTCACCCCAGTGTTCTGATGCCACCTTCTCACATGGGCTCCTGAGATGAAGCCCAGCTCCCTGAATCCTACTTGACAAAACCTCTGAGATACCACCAGCTCATAGACTTAAGCTCCTCCTTGGAAACAGCACCAGGGAAGCAGAGCTCTGATTTTGCCCTTTTCCAACTCCTGACACTGAAGGATGGGGAGAAGCTGAACCCAGTGGAATCATAGAACACTAGAGGTTGGAAGGGACCTGGAAAGATCATCTAGTCCAACCCTCTGCCAGAGCAGAGTCACCTAGACAAGCAGGAATGGAAAGAGCCCCAACAAGCATCCCCCAAAACCTGTTGGTGCCTCTCTTGCCCATCACGGACTGGGGTGCTGGGATGGAATTGGGGTCCACAAGGGTTGCTGGACCCCTTCCAATCCAAACCTGGGTGTCCTGACCTTGGCCTTCAAGGTGGAGAAGATGCTCCCGCTCCTCCAAGAAGCAGGAGCACCACCAAGAAGGTGGAGAACCTTTGGCTACCTCGTGCTCTCCGAGGCATCCAAACTGGTTTTATCCAGCTGCTGCAAAAGCAACTCGCTGCTGAAACTCATCCTGAGCAAGCAGAGGTTGGGGTGGGAAGAGATGATTCCAGCAAAGCAAAAATAAAGAGAGGGAAGCACAGGATGGGAAAAAGCCACTAAAATCCAAAATAAGGGGGGAAAAGAGCAGGAGTTTTTCTGAGGAGCTGCGGGGAAACCTGCGGGAGCAAACGGGGGACCCCTGGAGGAGCAGCGGCCGCTGGGGGACCGGAGGGGGCGACGTCAGGGGGGGTGGGGAGGGGGCCAATGGGCGGTGGGACGGGGCTGGAATGAGCGGCGGTGACGAGGACAAGGGAGGGACGCGGCGGCTGCGGCGATACATACCGGGATTGAGCTGCGGGTTATGCTCATAAATCTAACTGCAATTAGTACGGGTTTCTGGATTAGAGATGAAAAGGAAAGCAGAAGGTTAGAGTGGCACGTGCTGTCACCCCTCCAAAAACAACCCCGGCTCGGCTGGCGTCAAAGGGTGGGGCTTTTTTGGGTTGGTTAGTTGGTTGTTAACTGGGATGAAGCCTAATCTTGCTTGGATTTCATCCCTGAGAAAGCAGGAGCGACGCGTCCCTGAGGAGCACAGCAGGTCCCAGCAGAGGTGGGCAGGCCTGGGGTGACCTCACTGCACCGAGTCTGAGCGCAGCGTGGTCTCCTTGGGAAGCATGGAAGCTCGATGAGATGGGTTTGAGGCTCCCCAAACGAGGTGGAGCAGGGAGAACCTTTTGGGGAGCTCCTTGTGGCTTCTGGTGATGGGATTGAGAGCAAAAAAAGGATGGTCCGGGTCTCCTGTTGGGTGATGTCAAGCTGGTCAATGAAAAGCTTGGCTCAACCCGGGACTGAACAAGTTCAAATGAAGGTGGAAAAGTTATCGGGAGGGTCTGGAGCTGGAGCAGCTGTGTTCCTCCAGACCATTCCCACCTCCCTGTGCATTGGCTCCTTACCTCCAACAGTAAGGTGCCACCATGGGGCTGAGGGTCCCTGTCCTGGGGGAGACAGCGTGGGAGGGTGCGAGGGGTTTGGGAGGCTGGGATAAGCAGGAGAAGGTGAGGGAGGGTTGCTTGGGGAGGGGGGCAAGCAGAGGACAGGACGGGCCACGGGCGGCTTGGGCATCTCACCATGGATCTGCGGATCAAGGAGAGGCGGCTCTTGGCTTTGTTCTCTGCAAACTCCAGGCTGTTGATGTCCTTGAGACGAGCCTTGTATTTGTTCATCTGCTCGATGACGATCAGTTCTACGCAGCTGAGGCAGGGGGGGAAACACAACAGAAGAGAAAATGGGAGGAGGAAAGGATTTGAGGGCAGTTGGCCCTGTCTTCCCTCAAGATCTGCCCTGCTGGAAAAGCACAGAGGGAGAAAGCTCCTGCTGGAAACCGAAGGGCAGTGGAAATCACCCTAAAAAGGGCGATAATGAGCTGTGGATGGATTGAGGAACTCAGACTAGGGAAATAAGAAACTTCCAAGGATCTCACTAGGGAAATTTCTGAGGGACTTGGGTCAGTGGTGCCCTGGAGGTGCTGGATTAACAATACTAAGGTTTATCAAGATGGGAGTGGTGACCTGGTAGGAGTTCTGGGGCTGGTTCAGCCAGCAGCACGTCCTTACGTGGTTGTTTTACTGATGTCCTGAACACTCTGCAGCGGGTCTGTCGTGTCGGGGCAGCGGAGGATACAGGGAGCAAAGACGATGGCCAAGGCATTGGCTGACATGCGATTGGTCTCCTCTTGGAGGGCAATTCTACAGAAGCAACAGGAATTGAGAGACAACTCAGAGGTGAAGGCTCCTCCACTAAACCACTTGGCCATGGATGAATAGAGGAGGTGTTATTTTTGAGGTGCAATCTAGCTCTGCTAGCAACCATCCTGCTCTGCCCTCATCCTCGCTCTTCTCCACGGAGAAAGCCAAACCTGAAGACGTATCAGGTGTCCCAGGGTGGGCAAACAACTGTTTGCCACCTAAAACTCCTGTCCCTGCAGTGGTGAGAGGCACCATGGACCCAGAGGCACCATGAGTGACCACAGCACTGTGGAGGCTGCAAGCATCATTTGGAGAAATAGCTCTGGGGACACCTCCTGGGAGACACGACAGACCTGAAAGCTCCTTTTCCCTTGTCCACCACCTGCTCATCCAAGCATCCTCCTCTTAACCATTGCCTGGAGCTTCCAGCCCTGGCCCAACATACCTCACCAGGTGGAAGATGAGGCGCTCCAAGGTGCTGAGATGGGTGCGGGAGAGCTGGTCGATGACCGAGTACACTCCTCTCACTGTCTCCTTCCTCTCCTGGAGGCCTGTGGAGAAAGCACCAGTTTAGAGGTGGCTTCTGCTTCTTCCTCCTATTGAAAATGGTACCTTCTTAATGCTTGCATAGAAAAGATGAACCTTCTGGCTCATGGTTTGGGCTGAGATCTGCTGGATCAGGATGCAACGTGTGCCACCAAAGGTGAGACAAAACTGCCCATGGCAAAAAAACCCCTTAGAGCCAAAAAAACAGACTTCTGAAACCACGTCAATGGCAAAATCAGGTGGTTTGAGCCCAGAGAGTGAATGGAACTTCAGCACAAAAAGGCACTGTTTCCCTGTGCCAGGAGAAAGGGGGTAGAGTGGGAGGCTCCTTACCCATGGCCCGCAGAAACTCCTCGTAGAGCTCGAAGGTCATGAGAGGGTTGGGCAGATCTCGGAGCCACTGCTTGAACACGCTGGCGATGACGTGGATGTTGTAGTCGTCTAGATTCACATTGTCAATATCTGGGTTTGCCAGCAGGTTGAGGAAAAGGGGAAAACAAAACCCAAGAGGCAATGATCAGTATGAAGCCATTTGTGAAGGACGTGATGCCCTTTGAACACGATCCCAAGACAGATCATTCTCCAAGCAGCTGGGGTGGGGTTTTTTTTCCCCTGGTGTTGTTACCTGTATCGAGTCCTTGTCTCAGCTCTTTGATCTTGTTGGTGGAGCCTGATTTTCTGTAAATGCCCTCTGTGTAGAGCCCGTGCATCTCTATGTAGTTGATGAGCTTCTCCACCAGCACTGGCACCGCTCGCTCCTCGCTGGTCAAGCGGGAGAGCTCCACGCCAAACTGACGGGGTGACAGCTCAGGGTCGTACTGGTGAGGAAAAGGGAGAACAGAAGGGCTTTAAAACCCATTTAGGAAGCAATGTTTGGACCCAAATGCTCTTCAGGGGAGGTGCTTGAGGACTGGAAGCCAGTGTCACTCCAAAGAGGGCAAGAAGGAAGACCCTGGTTATTACAGCCCACGTGGATGGAGCAGCTCTTTCATAGCACATGGAAGAAGGTTAGCAAGAGTAGCCAGCATGGATTTACTAAAGGAAGGTCATGCCTCACTAATCTGAGAGCCTCCTGTGATGGTGTGACTGGAAGGGCAGATGCAGGGAGAGCAGTGGATTGGCTCCAGCAAGGCTTTTGGCACTGTCTCCCATCACATCCTCCTGGGTAAGCTCAGGGAGTTGAGAAGAGGCTGATTCTCCTGCTCCTCTGCACTAGTGAGACCACATATGGAGTGTTGTGTCCAGCTCTGGGCTTCCCAGTTCAAGAGAGTGAAAATTGTAAGTCAAAAATAACCCAAATCCCATTGAACTTTCCAGATTTTAGAGCAGAAACTCCTATGAGGCATCCCCAGCTCTTGCAGGAATACTGTCAGAAAGGGAAAGAGTGTGGCCAAAACATGATATATATTCAAAGCATAAATCTATTCAAATATATATATATCTTCAAAAGCATTATATCAATTTCCATGCCTGGAGTGCTTATTTCATTACATTATTATATTATATAATGAAATAGATTTATTTCAATATATTATTTATATTATTAAAATGTTTATTTCAGGCTTGCCAAAGGAAGGTGTTTAATTAAAGAAAATTAATATTTAAGAGACATTTACCTTTTTGGAACACTTGGTTGTGGTTTTAAGACAGCACTTCTTGTGACAAGCATATTTACATACTGCAAACCAAGGAAAATATAATTAACAATCCCTAAAACATTAGATGGCTGGAAAAATATTAATTAATAGGAAATTAAGTAGCTCCTTAATTAAAATTAAAAGGACAAATAGACCAAGCCATGGTCAGAAGATCAACAAGCATCCTATAGGCTCAAGGTATGGGGCATGTTGCCCATACTCAACTCTAACATCCTTCTTACCATGATACTTATGGTTTAACCTTCTGGAATGACCACATGACCTTATGGAGTAAGAAACATGATGCAAGGCTCCCATACACAAACATTACTATGGAATGACTATCTGACTTCAGAAACCTTTAAGATCTGTCCCAAAAGTTCTTCTAATGTGAAAAAAGCCCAATTGTTTGAGAGTCTGGTTGTAGGAAATGGCAGCAAACACCTCTGAGAAGCCAAAAACCTCATCACTGTGACCCAAGCCCACGACAGAAGGTTGAAAAGAGGGTGCTTACATTTACAAACAGAAGCCCTGTCCATTATCCAGATCAAGGAGGAACAATATTCACAGTATGTGGGGATGCTGTACTGGGTTGCCTTAAAAATGTGCCCATTGTGCTCTTCCACCTGCAAGGATAAAGGTTGGGTGGTGAGAAAGAGGAGATGGGTGCTCACCCTGCAGCAAAATGGGAGATGGACATGGTCAGCTCTCCAACTTTCAGATGTTATTTGCTTTTATTTTCACTTGTTTTTTCCCTTTTCAGCCCAATAACCCCACAGGCCACCCAAGAGACATGCAACCTGCAGGGGAAGGGAACCATCAGGCAAGCAGGTTAGAAATTGTGGTCAGCTGAGCTTGGCTGGTCACCTTCTCCATGTTAAGAAGGGTCTTCCATGCATCCATGACTTCTTTTTGCTCTGCACCTGCATTCTTCCTAGTACTATCCTATCCCTTAGGAAAGAAACCACTCAACTCACCACGTCAGCTTCCTTTTTCCTTCTCTTCTTTCGTTCTGTTTTTGGCACCTGGCATCAGAAAGTCAGGAGATCAGGTTTGTGAGAGGAACACCACAAGCTCTGACTGCCCTAAAAACTACACCAAGGACAGACATTGCTCATGTACCCTGCGACCCAACCAATGAATTATGTGGTCACCTGGGAAGAGGTCAAAGCTATTCTCTCTTTCACTTTCCCTCAAAGACTGAAAAGAAACCCCCAGACTAAAAGAAGCACCAGGAGTTGCCTTTCCAACCATCTGCAGATGGTTGCAGCTTTGTCCTGGAGACAACATCAGCATGTTGGCATTGGCCAAGGCCCAGTTCAGCTCAGATGCACACTGGGGTTTGCTGAACCCAGTGAAACACAACCAGTGAATCAAGCTTTGAGTGTTGGCTTATGTTGTCCACCTCATCTTAAAGCAGAGAAGACAACAGAGGTTCCCATGTGTCTCCAGAGAGCCCAGTCCCATGGAAAGATCACCCAAACCTTCAAAGGGTTTAACAGAAGTATCAACTACCTTCCCTGCAGTGTAGTCCAGGGGTTTGTACTCTATCATGTATTCATCTAGGAAGACTTTGAAGGTATTGACCCAGACTTTCACTGGAGACTCGCTCCAATCCCTCTGCTCAAGCCTCATGGTCTTCTCCAGAATCTGCTCAAACAAGGCGTAGAGATCCTTGTAGCGGATGCTCTTCCCATCATCCATCTTTGAAGGAAACAGAAGCAAAAAGAAAAGACATTTTCAGACCCCAAATTGTCTTTTTTTTTTTTTTGCTCTGGACAATTATTTCACCCCAACCAGCTCCACTCACTGCCAATGCTGAGGAGTAGAAGCTGAAGATGTTCTGCCTGAATTCCTTCAGTGCTTTCTTGAACACCACATCCACCAGCGTGTCCTTCTTGCTGTCCTCATTATCCAGTTCATTCATCTGGGAAAACAAAGGGATTCCTGGACCCGTGCCATGATTGCTGCAGCTGAGCACTCCATGAGATGAAGCAACACTTGCTCCACCACAAGCAGACCATGGCAATGACGACTACAAGGAGGTTTCTCCTGCATGCAAACATGATTTAGGGGTGAACTTCACAGAGTAAGGCTAATAGTTGGACTGGATGATCTCAAGGGACTTTTCCAACCTGAATGATTCTCTGATTCCATGATTTCTGATGCCCCCAGGGGAGCACTGAAGCTGCAGTGCCCACCTACAGCAGAATTACTAGTATTGCTACCTCTGCCCCCATGTGACTTTGTCGTCTCCACCTGCTCCTCTAGCTGGAGTCCAAGGAGTTACCTTTTTCAGGAGGAACTCATCCATGCTCTTCAAGTCACTAGCACTGGTTATGATCTGCAGGGAGTCATTCTGCCACTGCACAGGCTCCAGAGCCACGTTGCTGATCTTGACGCTGCGCTTGCGTTTCACTTTGGGCGAGGGCTCCTTGTTCTCCTTAAACTCCCGCCTGTAGATTCCAGACAGCTCAGGGCTCCTTGGAGGGGTCAGGTGGTGAGGACCCAGCTCTATGTGGGACAAGAAAAAAAGGGGTGAATTGGAGAGTTACAGACTGGTTTGGGTTGGAAGGGACCTTAAAGACCTCGTTGCAACTCCTCTTGCCGTGGGCATGGACATCTGCAACTAGAGCAGGTTGCTCAAAGCCTTGTCCAAGCTGGTGTTGAGCACATCCCCAGCTTCCCTGGGCACTCTGTGTCTCAGCACCCTCAGAGTGAAGAACTTCTTCCTAATTTCTAACCCAAATCTCCCCTCTTCAGTTTGAATCTGTTACCCCACATCCTTGTCAAAAGTTTGACATCCCCAGCTTTCCAGCAGCCCCCTTCAGATCCTGGAAGGCAGCAATAAGGTCTTCCAGGAGATGGAGAAGAGCAGATGAAAACTAATTTGGCCACTAAACAGGGAGATGGCCATTGGGATAAACCTGCAGAGGAGAAAAGCCCCCCATGTGGTACTCACAGGGAGATTAAATGTCATTTCCCCTTTGGTTATTTCCTCTGCCAAGAGAGGCCACATCTGCCCACGTCCAGATGGCTGCTGGGAGGATTAGTGCCACGTAATTCCTCAAGACCTGTTTTGGATCCCACCCTCTAACCTACTTGCCACTGTTTCAGTTTGATGCTGCCCATAAATCCAAGAGATGTGCAACCAGCATGGACACTGTGCAGCATCCCAACCCATTCCCCCATGGGAGCCTCACACCATCACACATGATACTTCCAAACCCTGCAGAACCCTTCTTAAAGGCAGATCTACACCAGCTCTCCCCTGGGAGAGCAGTGAGCACAACTCCTCTGCTCCTCACACCAACCACCACCACCACTCACCTTCAGCAAGCTGCAGACCAGAAATCACCTCCCTGCTGGGGGCTTCTTGCTCTGCATACAGCTCCAGCAGCTCAGACTGGGTAGCAAGCTTTTCCCTGGAGGTCTTCTTCTCACCCTGCTTTCCCTTCACCCAGAACCTCATCTTGCCTCTCTGAGGCCTGGAAAGAAGTTGTGGAAAGAGGAAATTACTTCACTAGGAAAAATGTCCTACCCAAAACTACCCCATATCTCCCGGTTGGACTTGACCCTAGAAGTCCTTTCCAACCATTTATGGATCTTTCATGGTGTTTGAGGAGGAGTTAAACCCACACAACTGCCACCAGGGAAATCAGGCTGGGCCAGAACTGGCTGGTGGAGCTCCAAAGGAGCTGGGGTGATTCAACAAGGTGCTGGAGAACAAGGAGGGAGATCTCCAATTCCTCCCATTTCCAGCCATGTTTCCTACCTCCCATCTGGATCCAGGTTCTTCTGTGTGGCTGCCAGCTTCCCAATCTCCCCCTGAGACATGGTCTTGTGCAGCTTCACTTGGCCTTCCCCAGTGGCAAATCTCTGCACGGTCTGGAAAGATTCCAACACAGAGGGTTTCAGAGTGAGACAGCTCTTGGGACACCAACTTGCATTTTCTTCTTCCCTATGTTTCATCTTTATCTGTAGGTGAAAACTTACACTCCTGTTGAGCTACATCTAGAGAAATATTTTAATGACTCCTAAAAAATTAAAGTATTTCCCTTGCTCCAACTCTCTTGCCATGGGTCCTCACCACTCAGCCTGAACAGCTGCTCCACCTCCTTCAGCCCAGAGGGGGTGGCCAAAACAAAGTGATTTGTGGTGCTTCCTTCAACCACATGGATCTGTCCCAGCTGAGCTGCCTTCTCCAACTCTTGTTGAGGCAGAAAAGACCACAGTCTTTGCTCAAAGGATGTGTCAAAATGAATCCTTTAGCAAGAAGAGACTTTGAAGCTTTAATATTTTCAACACCATCTAAAATGCCCCCAGGTCATTTTTAAGAGGAAGATGAATGTGCCACAATTCAGCCTAATGGGATTCCATGAAACAGGCCAGAAATAGTCTTGCTGTACTTAAAAAAAAAAAAAAAAAAAAGATTTTTTTTGGATTTTTATTCCAACTGCAGCTGGGATTCCAGAGTTGGAGAGACTTCAGCATGAGGAATGCAGGGAACCAGGATCTGGGAGATGATGGTCAAGTATCTCCTGGAGCTTTCTCATCAAGCAATGTCTCAGCTGAACTTGCTGTGGTTTTAAGCATTTCTTCTATTAAAAATATATCAAATGAACTGATAAAAAATACAGGGAGTCACATTGACCAGATTTACTTCTTCTCCAGTGTTTGAATTCCCACCCTTGGACTAGTCTCTACCAGCCAGGAGATGGCAGCACACGAAGCAAAATTCCAACTAGGAAAGAAACTTCCATCAGAGGGTGTCTGGTTCCTGTCACTCTTACCCTTGGGTGATGATCACACACAATCTGCACATCAGCAACTTTACAGAAGAAGGATTTTCTACCTTCACTGCTTTCTCTTCTCTAATTCTTCACCTACAATCATCCAGTGGTTCCTCTGCTATCACAGCAACCTCTCCAGCTTTGGAAAGGACTAAAAGGCATTTTGGCACCAGATCCTTTAGTCTGAGGGACATTTGTGGGCAAATGCCAATAGCTGGAGGTCTGGAGCTGTCCCCTGGGTGAAGAGGGGAGCAAATATTTTGCCTCTGAAAGAGCAACCTGTATTTCACACACCCATGTGAGCAAGAGAGAACTGTGGCCAAGTGACTGGTCCCAGCAGACAGCAGCACTGTGGGCTGCACTGGAGAACTTTCTGAAGTGCAATTCTCCCTCTGATGGCTCAGCACAAGAGATCTTCTTTCACTGCTGGCTCTTCAGGCATGCTTGGGATCAGCTGGTGACAGATACTTGGACTGATGTTCATCAGTTGGTGGCTTTAGTGTGGAGGCTAGAGCAAAATGACTGCCTTGTTACCCATGGTCCACTCTCTGCTGAAGGAGGGTGTATCCAGAGGAATTTCTGGCATGGTTTCTCTAACCAAAGATTTCCATTTCTGCTGCAGGAGAGCTCTCCAGGCTTGGGTGTAAGACAGAAGGGCTATTAATATGTTCCAGGAGCTGTTCCTCCCACTTGTACTTGTGTCACAGCAAGGTGGGTTCATCCTCAGCTCTTCACCAGCCAAAAAACTCAAGCAGCCTTTGAAGGTTTGGTCTTGTCAGGAAGCCCTTCAGCCTTCAAGGCACCTTGGAGTCAAGTGTACCTGTGTATGATACACTGCTGCACCTGGGTTTCAGCTCTGGCTGAAGATGCTCTTGGTCTTTGCTGCTCTGGGATACCCCAGACACAGGTCAGAGTGCTGGTTTCTGGTGTTCCTCTATTTACCACCTAGAGATGCACACTTAGTGGGCAGGAAACCAGTGGGTGAAACAGGCTCAGGCCAGTGCAGCTGGTGAACCATCACATGCTGAACTTCACAAGGAGGTGACTTCTCCTTTGTCTCTCCCCTGGCCACAAGAGGCTTTTCTGGGGGGAAAGCCATAGCTGGGGGCAGGAGCTGGATGAAATAAGTTATTCACTAGCACAGAAACCAGCCCAGGAAGGGTGGCTGCCTGACTCAGCTTCATGTGACCATCACAAGGCTCAATGAATGTGCCTACAGAGACAACAACCTACTTGAGTGTACCCCAACCAACACAAACCACTCTACCACGGGCTTCTCCATCACCTGCAACACCCATCCTGGCTCTGCCAAGAGTTATGAATAAGCAGCCTTTAACTTTTGCTACTTGTGGTCATGCTGACATAGAAAAATCCCAAGCCTGGAATGCAGAACACAGATGGCAACAGTACAGAGGTCATCAGGACACACACAGAGACACGGGGCACTGAGGACTTCATGGGCAGTGTTTGCTAGAAAGCCAAACTCAACCACACCAGGGGTGAAAGGGTTAACCACCAGTTAGCCAGGGAGAGCAGGGGAGGAGAGGGATACAGGAGAGATGAGACACAGTTGGCACCTACTGCTACTTGCATGCTGTGAGAGTGGTTAAACCAGGTGAGCAGAGCCCCAAAGAGTGGGATGGCTCCCAAGGGTGGAGCTTGCCAAGCACCAGCTCAGCACCTTCTGCATCCCAGCAGGAAAGATTTCCAGGGATAAACCCCCCCTGTAATGCTCTGTGAGAGGGCATCCTTCAGGAACACAGCAGGGCACTTCAGGTAGACCTAGGTTCTGTAAAATGTCATTTTTTTCCTCCATAAAATCCTCCCTTTCTCCATCTGGGACATGTGCAAAGATGCAGCCAAGGGATCTCAGTTCATAGAACCATGGCTTTCAAGCAGGTTTTGGGCACTCCTGGCTCTCAACCCCTGGCAATTTATCAAGAGTAACCTTAAAAATGCATGGAATTTGCAAATCCTGCCCTCTTCCAGTGAGGAAACTATCCTGGGGAAAAAAAAAATATATATCCTTTATAATAAAAGCCATTAACAGAAAAGTAACTAAAATCCCTCCTTGGCCACCTGCCTTTCTTGGAAAAGCAGATTTTGGGAATGAGCTGGGTTTTTTTGAGCTGTTTGCTGACACGTGGCACAAACTGAATCTCTGCCTTGGGTTTTCCTGCTTTTCTTTGGTTTCACACCCAGCTCCACGTCCAGCACAACTGGAGCAGAGGAACAAGGTGGCTCTGCTGGAGATCCCAGCTGAGCTTTCACTCCAGGAGCAAATTCCTGCTATTTATTCTACTGGAACATCTCCACCACCCCAGGAATTAAAACTATGAGTGGGTTGGAAGCCCTGTTGGCTTCTTCCACACCTGAAACCTCTTGGTTTGTGATTTTCCAAAAGCAGCTTATTCAGGCAGGAGATTAAGCCCTGAGAGGCAAATGCTCAGCAGCACAGGCTCATGTAGCACCATCCTGCAGCCTGTGGACCTGTTACTCTGCTTGGAAAAGCCACGGAGGTTGTGGTTTGGGGTTTTTTTTTTGGATGTAAAATCTCACTATATCCCTCTCACTCTATTTTTATTGCCCAATTTCCAAGGATTGGTGTCCTCTGAGACAGCGTTGCTGCGATCACTGAGGACTGAATGATCTGGGGCTAAGGATACAAAATTAAACAGAGCAGGAGGTTCAAGATTTCTCTCATTTAATTCCTGCTTTTTGGACACTATTTGCTTTGATCTTTGCTGTGAAAAGGATCTTAGTGGGGCTCCTGAGGTTAAACCCCAAACCAAGCACGCAGGGGTGCAAAGCTCCAGGGCGACGTTGTAGCTGATGCTGAATCAAGCCAGAAAACACCCCCCAGGGCCAAGAAAAGATGCTGTGTCTGCTGTGCCCGCTGAGTTTACCCCTCTCCAGCATCCTTGGAAGTGGGAAAGGAAGCAGTGGAAGGCTGAGTGCAGGTTAGCAAAGGAAAAGCTCCCTTTGGTTCTGTTACCCCCAAGCACGCTGGAAGAATTTACCATTTCGGAGTCACTGTAACAGGCCTGGCCCAGCCAGGCTGCAGGCACCACCTCGGGGTGAGGAGGCTGCTCAGAGGAGAGGAGGAACTCAAAATTCTCATCGTAATCATCTTCCTCAGTGTCCCCCTCCCCATCAGCAAAAGTCCCTCTAGTCAAGAAATCGGAGCGTGTCCGCGCCATGCGGGCTTTCTTTTTATGGCTCGGCCTGGGCACCTGCTTGACCAAAGGATAAAACAAAACAGAACAAAAAGAGGGGTTGTTTTAAAAGAAACAAATGCAAACCAACCAGACAAAACCAGGAGGTCCTGTGGGATGAGGTGAAAACAAAAGCCAGGACAGCAGGGTGAGTGGACACGTCACGGGTGTGACCGAAGCAAGACAAGACTCTGCTGGGCAGTGTCTGCCCTCAGGACCACGAGATCTGCTCTCAATTCCTGTCAGAGGGGCTTTGTATGTTTAAGAGAAGGTGGAATTTGCTGTCTCATCACATCCCTCTTCTTGCACTTTACTTCCTTGAGGCTTTTGAGGGAAAAATGGCACGATAAAGTGGGTTTTCCCCCTCCCAGCTCTGTTTGATTCAAAGAGAAATGAAGCAAGTCACAACTTACCTCTCCTCTGCCAGATCCTGGCATCTTAAATGGCTTCCTGGCTTGTTCACCCTTGGAAAGGCATTGATGGTTTGCTTCTCTGCTTGAACAAAACACAAGAGATGTTCCATCTCCTCCTCGTAAGAGGAATCCCACCCTACCAGCCCAGCTTGGAGAATCTGAGTTAATATCAAAGGACAGGGATACAGGGAAGAAATTTTTGACACTGAGGGTGGTGAGAGCCTGGCACAGGCTGCCCAGAGAGGTGGTGGCTGCCCCATCCCTGGCACCATCCCAGGGGAGGTTGGTTGGGGCTCTGAGCACCCTGCTCCCTGCAGGAGGATTGGACCAGAGGAGTTTTAAAGTCCCTTCCAACCCAAATCAATGACAAGAAGAGACAAAATCCTGCCTGCCCACTCCATCCATCGTGGTGGTTATGGACAGTAATTTTTTCCTTCTGGATTCCCAAATGTGATTTTTCTGTTGCAGAATAGAGTAAAATACAGGATTTTTAAATTATTTTTTCCTGTTGCTTGTTCTGTACATGCACCAGGAAAAAAATAAAAGGAAGAAATTTTAGTGGGGGGTCAAAGATTGTTCTCAACTACCCTCTTCCAAACCAATTTTCCAGGGCCTCCTGCAGGTTTTCATACAAACCAGTTCAGAAAGAGACAGTCCTCACTTTCCATTACAGAACACACCCTCCTCAGCTGGCTCTTTCCCAGACTGGTTTGGGTTGGAAAGGGCCTCAGAGGTTCCTTGAGTTATCAACAGCAAACATTCACTGGGAGCTTTTGCCTTGGAAAGGGCCAGGCAGAATTTGGGGAGGTTTTATGTCCTTTTTGGGTGGAATTAAGCCCATCACATGTGTAATTATCCACGTGAGCAACATGCTGACAGAAGTGTGTTTGTGCCCCAAACTCTCTCCAGCCAGCTGCTGCACTGGTGCCCATCACACCTGAGATGGAGAAATCCTATTTCTAGTTGTTCTTCTCTAGCTCACTGCTAGAAGATCAAGAAACCTCTCTCCATTTTGCCAGGGAATTTGGGCAGGAAACACCTTTCTGGACCAGTTGTACCAACTGGTCTCTGCTAGAACAAAAAAGCCTCTGGAGAAGGCTTCTGGAAAAGGTCTAGGGAGAAATGACACTGATGTTTTACTCACTGGAGGCCGAAGGGGTTGTCTTTTGGGGTGAAGAACATGGTGCCTCCCTTTGTCTCCTCAGTGGCCTGGCTGGGTGCTCGGGGCTGCCGGAGACGCTCTGTCCTGGAGAAGTGGCTGCCTGGGAGCTCCCTGGGGTCCAGAGCAGGTTTGGAATGGCTCCTGGGTTCTGGCATCACTCCTGACTGCCCTTCTCTCCTCTCCACGAACATGCTGACGGGTCTGTCTCTGGAGGCACAGTGGGCTGGAGAGCTTCCCCTCGTCCCCACGGTGAGACCCTTGATGTCCACTGATGTGGTGGTGGGGCCGGGCTCCCCCCTGCCCTGGGGGTGGAGGATGAGGATGGACTGAGGCCTGCTGTCTGCTTTTTTGCTTGGTTTGAGGGAGGGATCCTTCACTCTGCTCTGCTCAGCTCTCTGCAGAGCCTCCACCCTCCCCTGCTGCTCGAAGGCTTTGCGTTGCCTTTCCAGAATTTCCTTCTGCTGTCGGATCTGCTCCATCATCTCCCTTTCCTTCTGCAGCTGCAGCTGCTTTTGTCTTTCCTCCTTCTCCACGTTCAGCTTTTCCAGCCTCTTGATGACAGAGTCTGGAGAGTGGGCCTGTGTTGCAGTGGTGGTCCCACGTTCTGCTCTCTTGGTAGAGGACTTCTCCTCTTCCTCCACCTCGGAGGATGGAACCATCCTCTCCTCCCTCTCCACTGCTTTGTTCCTCAGGTTGTTCTCCAGCAGCTTCCCTTTCATGTTGTCTTGTGGTGGGATGTAGAAAGTAGGTAGGTTGCCAGAAAGGAAGGTTTCTCTTGGGTGCACCTTGGAGAGGACGTTCTGGGGGTCACGTTCCTTCATGGGGAGGTTATCAGGCAGCTCCAAGTCTGAAGGCAGCCTCCCACGACCAGCTAGGTTGCTGTTGATGTCTGCCACACAGCAAGGCTTCTCCTGCAGATGAGCCTGGGGACTGCTGGG
This sequence comes from Corythornis vintsioides, assembly GCA_025447755.1. NCBI lineage: Eukaryota > Metazoa > Chordata > Aves > Coraciiformes > Alcedinidae > Corythornis > Corythornis vintsioides. The sequence continues at coordinate 17,156 of JAOEGS010022655.1, read as the reverse complement.
CAAGGAGTCAGTGGACAACGACCTGGCATCTTGCTCCTCTAGAACTAAGGAAACCAGTTTATGACTGGGGGTATCTTCACAGCTTAACATCTCAAAGCTCCCTTGAGAGCTCTCACTCTCTGGGGTTCCCTGAGGGGAATGAAGTGCCTCAAGCTCAGTGGACCAACGTCGTTCTTCTGAAGGTGACAGGCCCCCAGTGGACCTGACCTTGAGCAGCTCCAAGCTAAATTTGGCCTGTTCCAGTTCACGCATCCTCCTGCTTTCTCTTTTTGCACGAACCACTTTTTTTTGGTTGAGATCCTCCAGTGATTTGGGTCTCTCCCTCACCACCACCTCCTCCTCCGTGTCCATCCCGCTCTGGCTGCTGGCTCTCTCGTGCCTCTTGTACAGGACATTGCCAGAGGAATCCAGTGACTCCCTGTGATTCACCCTGTTATTCTCCATCAGGGCTTTCTGTTCCTCTATAGCTCTCACTCTCTCTTCAAAGGAACCATCCTCCCACTTCGATGGGTCTGAGCCCTTGATGTCCAAAGCTTCCTCAGCCTCCAGTCCATCCTCTTCTTTCACTGCCAGCCCATTCTCCAGCTGCTGCTCTTTGAATCGCTGCTCTTTCAAAGCTCTAAACCTGCAAGGGAGGAGAAGAACAGGGTGTTGGATCCCCCTCAAGGCACTGCACCCCTGGCACCTCATCACCACCACCCTCAGCATCCCAAACAACCCTCCCAGCATCTAGTGCAACCATCTTCAATCTTCTCCTAAACCCACCTGAAAGCTCCTCTTGTGCTGAAGGCAGCAGCTGCAGCCTCCTCCATCCCTGCTCTAGCTCCTCTGTAAGCTGATGGATCCAGAAGATATCAACCCATCACACCCCCTTAGCTTCTCCATCTCTGCCACGGGCTGCCTCTGGTACAGCAGCACCCTGCATCCAGCTCCCAAATCATCCACCCTAGGACAAGGTGCTCCACATCTCCAAGAACCAACCATGACCAGCCCCATGGCCAGCAAGCCAAGGCATGGCTGGCAACCCCTCTGCCCTGCACGGTGGCAGGCACCAGTATCTCCTGTCCCTGTGAGACAGCACAGAGACCAGATTGGTGAGGCAATCTGAGTTAAAAATAGGCTACTTAAACTGGTGCTGCTGCCAAGGGGGGGGAAAAAAAACCCTCACGGGTATTTATGGCCTCAGCTTTCCACTGCCTACGTGCTCCATCCTGAAATAGGCTCTGCTGATTCCAGGAGTAGGACGTGCAGCTAAATAAACTCATTTGCTAGAAAGCAGGGACAAAGGAAGGATCAGGGCAGGAAAAGGTCAGGGATCCTATGAGGAGACACCACCCTCTGGGTGTCACTGTGTTCAAACAACACCCGAATTCCTATAATCCTAGATTCATTTTGGTTGGGTAAGTCCTTTAAAATCATTGAGTGCAACTGTTAACCCAGCACTGCCAGGGTCCCATGGCCCACAGCACCACAGCTCCAGCTTGGAAACCCCTCCAGGGGTCCCAGGGACTCCACCCCTGCCCTGGGCAGCCTGGGACAGCCCTGCAGGGGAAGAAATTGTTCCTCAGCTCCAACCTAAACCAGCGAGCACCAGTAGAAAAAGCTTTCCCTTGAACCAAGGCCCTTACCTTTGTCTTGCCAAATAACCTCTGCAGGCTGCCTGCAAGGAGATGACTCTGCTCCTGCTGGCTGCATAGGCCAGCTTGGCACGGTGCCCTCGCCAGGCCGCCTGGATGCTGGTGGCTGCGACCTGCCGCCGCTTGGCACGCTCCCTCCAGCAGCTCTGCAGCAGCTGGGCTGCAAACTGCAGCTGCAGGAACCTCCTCCTCTCCACAAAACCACGCCAGTGGCTCTGCAGAACGATGGCAGCCTTGCCAAGGACCTGAGGGTCCAGGGGTGCTCGGCCTCGTTGGCTGCCCTGGTACCTCCGCCAGCATCTCTGCAAACACAGCAGGTGGGGTCTCGTCACTGGGGTTGGGTGGGGAGGGGACAACAACTGACTTCAGGCAACCTTCCTAGCTCTGTGTTCCCCAAGTTTTTGTGGAGTCAAACCCTGATGGTAAGCTCCTTCCTCAGAGGGGAGCTCATTTAACTCAGCATCACAGAATCCCACCCCATCCCTTCATCCAGGTCATCAATCAGTGTGGTCAAGTCAGGAGCTGGCAGAGCCAGAAGGTCTCCCCTGAGCCTCCTTCTCTCCAGGCTCAGCACCCCCAGGTCCCTCAGCTGCTCCTCCCCACACTCCTGCTCCAGACACTTCCCTGGCCACACTCCAGCCCCTAAGTGTCCTGCTGGGAGTGAGGGGCCCAAACCTGACCCCAGGATTCCAGGGGCGCCCAACTAATCAACTAAACCCTGCACCACTGATGCCAACCTTCTAAGCTCTGGCCATTCACCCTCTTCTCCATAGGATCTGACCTTTGGGGTGGCATCAGGTGCCACCCACCACCTACCTGGATGGTCAGGGCTGCATTCCTGAGGCTCAGGAACTGCCTCCTGCAGAGCAGGCAGCGGAACCAGCGCTGCAGCAGCGTGATCCGCCTCAGCACCTCCTGGTGGAGCAGGTCCTGCAGGAGCTGCCTCTCCCTCTCCTTCAGGAAAACCTAGGTGGAAACAAATCCAACCCAAGAGCATCAGCAGGAGAGAAATGAATTCCTTAGTTACTGAATTAATCATGTTAATTGATCACGACAGAAACACAAGCAAAAGTTCTGTCTGTGTCTTAAGCAGAGGATAAACATTTACCATTGTTCTTCCAACTTGGTAATTGTCTGGATCAAGTTTGATTTTCTGGAAGAAATCATGGATGTTGTGCTTCGAGGGGCTGATTCCTTGTGGCAGGAGCACGTGGAAATGGTTCACAAAATCCTGAGAAGGGGGAAAAAAGAACATCAAGGTTTGGTCAGGTGGTCTCTGCTGGGTCCCTTTCTTCCCTAGATAATGAATTTGCTCCACCAGCCACGTGAAATAAAGGACAGAGGATTTTATGGCCTGGGGAACACCAAATTTCCTCCACTATTTGTGGTTTGATGGGGAAACACATCAAAGCAGGAACCCCAGCAATGTTCAAACATCTTCCAGTGTGGGAGGAGAGATTCTGCAGAACCCAGGGGGTCATCTCAAGCAAAAAAAAAAAACCTGCTCCAAATCCTCAGCAGGGGCCACTGGGGGAGTTACCAGCATCTGCAAAGCATCTCTGGGATGCTCCATGTGCTCTGAGGAGTCAAGAGAAGACATCCTCCCAAGTAACATTCTATGCTCATGGAGAAAAAAAAGAAGAGTTGAGTGTTTTTCCTGCAGAGGACACAACATCTGGCCCAAAGCAGCTGCCAGCAGGAAACAGATCAGCAGCAGGGAAGCATGAAAGGACTGACATGTGTGCAAAACCTGCCAGCTGCATGGAAAAAAGAGGCAAACAGGAAAAGCTGGATAACTCCCAGGAGGTTTAGAGGCCACCAACTGCCCTCTTGATGGGATGCAGGCAGCGCCTGCAGGGGGTGATCCCAAAACAGGGCTAGAAAAGGGTGTGTAAATGGGCTACCCTTTAAAGAGGTGCTACAACTACCCCAAAAAATCCTGGTTCTATTCCAAACCCCTGATGTGACTGCAGAGGAAGTGTGGTGAGAAGAGGGAGAAGATGACTCCACCTGGAAGGAATATTTGCAGCCGTATCCCGACTGGCGGATGCGAACGGTCTCCAGCATCCCCGTGTAGCGCAGCTGCCTGAGCACCAGGCTGTCACTGAACCTCAGGGGCAGCTGGAAAGGGACAGAGATCCAGGTCAGTGCTCAGCAAGTATTTCAAGGGGAGTGCCAGGGGAAAAAGGACCTGGGGGTGCTGGTGATACCCAGGTGAATATGAGCCCGGGTGCCCAAGATCATCCTGAGCCGGATCGGGAGCAGCGTGGGCAGCAGGAGCAGGGAGGGGATGGTGCCCCTGTGCCCAGTGTTGGGCATGATACAGGAGGGACTGGGAGGTGCTGGGGAGGGGACAGAGAAGAGCAACGAGCCTGGGGAGGGGATTGGAGACCATGGCCTGTGGGGAGAGGATGAGGGGATTGGGGTGTTTAGTGGAGAAGGGGTGAGAGGAGACCTCACTGCTCTCTGCAGACAGGAGGGTGCAGAGCTGGGGGTGCTGGACTCTGCTCCCTCTAACTAGTGCCAGGACCAGGGTAAGTGGCACAAGTTGCTCCAGGGGAAACTCAGATAATGAGGAGAAATGTCTTGGAAGGGATTGCCCACGGGGGTGCTGGAGCCCCCATCTCTGGAGGTGATGGTGCTGCAGAGCGTGGCCTAGTGCTGGGGAGAAGGTTGGAACTGATGGTCCTGGAGGGCTTTTCCAACCTTATGACTCATCTTCCAGCATCTGGGTAAAGGATTCATCCATACAAAAGCAGTGTTACCACAACCAGAGAGTATTTCCAGGGTGATTTTGAGCAGCACAGCTTGGGAGGGATGGGTTTTACCTTCTCAGCATTGGATCGAATGCACTTGACAAAATAAGGCTCTGCTTGGCCAAGGGTCTCCATCAGCTTGTTGAGTGATGCCTGCAACAGAGAAGACACTGTCAGTTGGGAAGTGGAGAAGAGACTTTTCAACACTGATCAACTTCTCCTTTCACAAAAGTGACTCCCACACAGCATTTATTCCTCAAACCTTTATTGTTGGCCTCAAAATGCATTTTCTTCCTGACAGTTTTGCAATGGAAAGACCTGGAATTTGCAGTCTGGGATTCAAAAGGACTTTTTGAACCCTAAGTAGGAAAAGGGTATTTATATTTAAATGATCTGGGGAGGAGGGGGAATCTTTGTGGCTTTTATTTGGATGCACTGTAAAAAACTAGATGTATAACCATCTGGATAGTGCACCCTGAGGCTTTTCAGTTTCCTTTGAAGGCTGAGAATGTTTTGGGAAGGGGTTCTGCTCCAAGGTGTCACTGTTTGAACCCTCCCAGGGTGGTGTCTGGATTAAACTCTGCAGAAGGGCATTTTAACCAGCACACCACAGGACTAGACTAAACTTAATCCATATAAGTAAATGTGTAGGTGGCTATTCTGCAGATTATACATAAAGACATTTATATAAATGTGTGTGTGTATATATTTAGTCACTGCACTGAGGAGGGTTGGAGCAGCTGACTGGCAAAGGTCCCTTCCAACCCAAACCAGTCTGTGATTCCCACCACCCTGCTTCCAATTTACACCACTGAGAGCTGACTCCCAGTCTACCCAAGCCACATCCCCAGCTGAATGTGTGTCCTAAATGGTAGTGAGCATGGCACAGGACTGAAAGTCTCCTCTCCTAAGCACCCTGGGGACCCACCCCAGGTTTTCCCTGTAGCAAAAGCCAAGGATTACCTGGAACTGGGCACTGATACTGGGTGGTTTCTTCTTCTTGTGGAGATGCAGGAGAGATTTGGTGATGCGGTCGTGCAGTGTCAGGTTGGTGAGGTGCTTGAGGGACTTCACATCCAGCATGTGCTGTGGAAAAAGACTCCAGTTGTTCTTGATACATCCCAAAGGACCAGATTTTCTCATCATGCTACCTGTTATATCCTGCAGGGCTTCCTTAGGTGACTTCTCCACTCAATCTCAATGGGGAGACACCAAGAGATGGTTTGAAATGGAGCTCTGGTCTGTTTGGCCAGAGCCAGGCTGCCCAGATCATGGTCCTGAGCTCCTCTGAGGACTGACCATGGGCAATTTCTTCTCCAAGAGCTGCAGACAAACTCATCACTGTCAATGAGCAGTTCATTGATTGGCTGGATCTGTGCCATTCCAGGGGCAAAGAGGGGTAAAGCCAAAGTTTGCTCCTCCTGGTCCACCACCAGTGCAACAGCAGCAAGGATCACCACCAGCATTATTCTTCTAGATCAAACAGATCTCTTGGCATCATTTAAATGCTGCCAAGCTGGAGGGAAACTGTTAGACAAGTCTGTTGTCTATCAGGTACCAATCCTTGCAACAGCATGAACTTACTTCTTCCCAGGAGGAGGAAAATGGGAGCCAGAGCAGGTCCAAGAAAGGAGGATGCAAGTGCAAAAATCAGGGCTCAAACCCCTTGATTTAATATAAATTAAAAGAGCCCTGAACAGAATGTTGACCAAGGTCTTGATGTAGAGACAAGTGGCCTTCCTCACACCCCTCAGCATCTCATTATTGGACCTGCAGTCTTAACCCACAGACCAAGGAGGTGAAAATGCTGCTTCTCACTCACCTTTGGGAGGTTGGGTTTGGCTTTGAAGTTCTTATTTCTCCTGTGGAGATAATAAATGGCTCAGGTTAATCCACGTGTGCAAGTGCAGAAGAGTTGAGAAAACAAGTCCTTCAGCAGATCATCCTACAACCTGCACTGAGAGGGGGCTCCAGCACCCTGCAAACTGGTTTTATGTATTTACTGGGATATGTTTGAGAGGATGGTACCCAAATAAAGGGAATTGTGACAGTGGAAATGAGGGGGGTTGGCAGTAATTTGGGCAGAGTGAGGGAGTGGTGTCATGAAATGCTTAACCTCCCTCCTGCTATCTCATGGCCAATGTCAACTCCTGAACCCTGGCCATGTTCTCAGAACCTTCTGAGGAGGCTGCAGCATGAATCAGCATTTCCCCACCTAATCTGTACTGGACACTTTGATACCATGTTAGAAATTGTGCCTGTGTCACATCACTGTTGCTATCTCGAGGCTGGTTTGACCAGCAGGTTCTTTCCTCCTCTCTCTTCCCTGTCTCTGTCATTACTAATGAATGATAAGGAGGAAATTTCTGACACTGAGGGTGGTGAGAGGCTGTCCCAGGCTGCCCAGAGAGGTGGTGGCTGCCCCATCCCTGGCACCATCCCAGGGGAGGTTGGGGGGGCTCTGAGCAGCCTGCCCTTGAAAAGTCCTTCCAACCCAAACCAGTCTGTAACCCTAAGAGTTAAATAAATCATAGAAACCATAGTGGGGTCACTTTGAAACATCTCCCAGTCCACTTGAAACCCTGATATGTTCATCTCCTGGCTAGTCACGTTCCTCTAACTCTCTGGGAAGAGAAGCCAAATCCCTTTTCTTTTGCACTGACATGAGGATTCCGTGGGCTCTCTCCAGCAGTTTGCTGTTGGTCGTGTTGACAAATATCCCATCCTTGTCCAGGAAGGTGCTGGGGCTGGTGATCCTGCTGTGCCTCATCCCCATCCGCCCGTTCCAGCCGACAGCGTAGGCATCACTGCAACAACAACCACCACTCTGGGTTAGGAAGGCATTAAAGAATCCCCCAAATGTGGTTCTGTGGTAAAAAAACCAACCCCAAACAAGCAAAAAACCCAACAAAAGGATGAAATCATCCATCAGAAATTTACTCTCTTGCTTTATTCTTTGAAGTGTAAATCCCGTGGGATGAGGTCACGATGCCAGAGGCCACGTGGAAGGGATCAGCTAATTAAACACATATTAAAAATCAAATATTCATGAAAGGATCAAACTATCAGCCTGAGAGTAACAGCTCCCAGTTCTCCCAGTTGCAAGGCAGACACCCCAGTGGTCCAACAGACAGGAGGCTGCGGCCACTGCCATCATTAATAGACACAACTTTAGATTTTTCTGGTCCTTGATTCTGTCTTTTCTAATATTTAGGAAAAGAAAAAGCAAATGCAATTTGCAATTAAACTAATTATCAGCCACCAACGATGCCAGCCCCAGCTGGACTGATGGGTTGGCCTAAAAATCACTCACTGGCACCTCAATGCCATGGAGCAGAGCTGCTTTGGTCTCCAAAATGCTGACCTGGCTGAGGAAGACAGAAGGGAAGGGTGAGAGGAACCAAAATCCTCCCTCTGACAGTTGCAGATTGAAGTGTTGATTTGGAGGAAGGGAAATATCAAGGAACACAGAAAAACTAAAGCCATAGCAAAGATAAAGTTGTTCTATTGAGGCAGCTCAAAGCTTGGAGCCAGATCCTTGGAGCAAGGTGATGCAGGAGCCCAAATCACCTCGTTGCCTCACCAAATTCCTTCCTAGCCCTAGGAAATCAGTGTCTTGACAGGGACTTGCTATGACCAGAAAGGATGAATCACAGCAAAGTCAGTCCCTGGATGAGTGCTCCAGGATCTGCATTTTTCAAGCAGCCTGTTTGATTCAAGGAAGGCCAGGGAGAAACTTGAACATCCAGGTGATCTCAGGTCCACCTTCTTTCTCTTCATGAGTAACATCCCATCCATAAAAACCTCCCATAAGCAGAAGGAAAATACTCCAAACCCCGACCTACAGCATGACCTATTCCATGGTCCTGCTCTGGCAGGGGGGTTGGACTCTGAGATCTCCAGGGTCCCTTCCAACCCCTGACACCCTGCTGAACCCAAGATCAACACCCACTTTCCTACAGGCTGCTCCAAACATCAAACCATTAGAGCACCAAACCCCAACCAGCAGGAGGACTGGGAGCCTGGGTGGCTTTGGTTTTAACGACGGCGCCGCTTCCATCACCCGAGTGCAAGGCACAGCAGCTTCCCCCAGCCCTGCTGAAGCAGCTGCAAACCACCTGGCTGCTCTCTGCTGAGATCAGAGGAGAGCTCTTGGCTCGCTGAACCCTCCACTGTGGCTTCCTGAGTGATGTCACAGCTCAGATGTGCTTTGAGAAGCAAGCCCCGGGGTATCCTGTGGGTTGGATGTACCACGTGGCTTTCTCAGCCACCTCGTGATGGTGAGATGGCTCTGAAAGCAAATTCCTGGCTAATTCAGCTCTGCTTGGTTGGACTATCTGCTGGAGAGCTGCTGAAGGAAATCTCTCTTCTCTATGTGTGCTCAGCCCTCGTGCTCAACCACCCCCATTTAATGAAATCCCAGTGGGATAGGACTCTTCAGATCAAAATCATCCACACCAAAAGGTATCAGAATCACCTCCCTGCTCTGGAAATGCAGGGTGGGTCTGGGAGATCTCACATGTGGTTTGTGCCTTCTGAAGGAAGAGGCACAAACTCCAGATGGAATCACTGATGATGCCCAAAAGAATGGCATGATGTGCCTCCAAAGTTGGAGCTGGGCAGTGCAGAAAAGCTTCATCTCACTTCAGATGCTCTTCACGTGCCAAGATCAGAGTTGAAGGCTTGTTAAAGAAACTGCAGAACTTCTCTTATCTACAGGTGAAGATCTCCACTGGGACAAAGTTTCACATTGCATCACCTCCAGGGAAACCTGTGCAACCAGAGATGCTACAAACCCCAGATGTCACCTCTGGAGACTCCAACCTTCTCCTCACCATCCTGAGAACCCAACCAATTTGTGCTGTAGCTGCTACAGCATTTGGAGGAAGAACAGGAGGGGTGGGAAAGACTGAAGTGAGGACAACTGTGGTTGTATCAGCACCCCACCACAGGGTGAGATGTCTTGCACAAGCTGGGTTTCTGCCCAAACAAGAGAAGAGGCACACATCTATGGATTCCAGCCAACAATCTTATGGGAATTGCATCCTCTGTCACTACTGAAAAGAAGCCAACTTGTAATGATATGAAAATGTTGTTGTCCTTCAGTGGGGTGCCCCCACCCATCTCAAAGGGAAGAAATTCAGGGCAATTCCAGCCTTGATGGCACTCAGAGGGCACATGGTGAGCAAAGCCAGACAACAAAAGTCACTTTTGTTCCCCTGGAACAAGGAGCAACGTGGATCTAATTTCTGTCTCGGCCACTTGAGATTAAAGGCAGCAAAAAAAGAAGGTTTATGTATTTGATTTTGCATGGAAGGGAAGCACTGAGATGCAAGAACCATAACAGGGGATTTGAGGCACACGTTTTAGGAGACAGCCTCAGACTCTACTTCCCTCCTCCTTAAAGAAAGGAATAAAACTAAAACTGTACATAAAACCTGTGAAAATCAACCCTTTCTGAAGTTCTCACACTTAAACCAAGCAAGCATTTGACAAAGGACCATCTCAACCCCCCCAGCATCCCAGGTGCTCCACACTCAGTGGTTCCTAGAGCCACCATCACAGCAGTTGTGTGGCACCTGAACTCATCACTGGGCTTTCCACATCAGACAGATCCTTTGGTAAATTTATTTGCCTGATATTGGCCCATTCATATAATTTTTTTGCAAGCTTCAAAGCACCTGGTAAGCATCATAACCTCTGACACAGGGTAGCTGCTCTCCCTGTGTTGGGTCGGGTGAAGATATTTCGATATGATGACCGAGAAGAAAAAGAAAACTGCTAAGCAAGATGGAAGAAGCATTCCCAGGGTGACTTCTAGAGACAGCCAGTGCTCTGCCATCCCAGATTTCCTCCTAGTGCCAAGGGAAAAGCAGCAGCCTTACCGTTGGGTCCTCTCGTTGATGGTGTTGACTCCCTGGAGATCCGAGAGCGGTGTCCTCGGGCTCTTCCGAGCGATATCTAAAGCAGCACATGAGGAGAAGGGAAAGAAAAAAAAAAAGGAGCTCTTTCTATCTGGCTCTTCATCAAAAGGCAATTAGCAGAGCCATAGCTCAGTGTTGACTGCACCTACGTGTCATGGCACATGCTGGAGAGACAAGGGTGCCAAGGATGCCGACAGACCCGTTGTCTCCTTCGGCGCCGCGCTCCTCACCCGTGTGAGTAACGCCAGTTGCTCACTGCTGAGCAATCCCCCTCCCACGCAGCCAGTGCTTGGGGACACCTTGTCCCCAGGTGAGAGCCAATGGGGTGGTGTGATGCTGGAATGAGGAGGGGGATGGACATGGACCCAACCACCCCGTGCCCTGCACGTCCAAACCGTTCCGCTGCGCGCGGGACAACCCAGGCGCTCGCGGGGCCAAAAAAAACTTGGATGTGGAGAAGCCTGAGGTTGGCTGCTTGGAAAAATGGTCAAGGGGGGGCATGGGCAAGAGCAGGGATGGGTGTAGCAGAAGTAGGTGATGCACAGGGAGGTTTTATGGCCTGTTGAAACTCTGGGGTTAGGGATGAAGAGTTCCTGACAGAAGCTGATGTTTCACGTTCCCCAGAGTGGGGATGTTTGGTAACCAAGCAGTTCGGAAGACAGAAGGCAATTTCTGGAGGCAACAAACAGCTTTTCCAGTCACTACACTGCAGATATTTGAAGACCTGATGAGCTTGAATTTGCCATGAAAACAGCTAAGTGATTTTCTTCAGCTGTCTCAGTGTCACTGCTGGGAGATGGGAAACATCACAGCATGAACGTGGGGAAAAATTCTCTTCCTTTCCCTTACAGCAGCATCTCCTCCTCCTCACATCTCTCCCCCACCTACTACAGCTCAAAGGTGTCCTCAGGCTCTTTGTATTCTGAAGATGACTGCAAAGCAAACATGCAGAGATCTAAGCCTGCCCTGCTCCCTCAGAGGAGATTAATTCCTCCTACCAAACCTTCAGTGACATCCCTTCAGTGTCCTCCTTTACCTGCTGAGATGTAACAACAGCTTGACTCAAAACCTGAACCTTGGGCAGGAGATGCTCTGAAGGTGGCCAAATAGGCAAAAAGATGAGCAAAAGGCAAGTGGGGGCTGTGCTGCCACAGATCTTTGCTCCAGCCTGTGCTCCAAGACAGGACCAAACCCCTCCTGCTGAGAAGGTTCTGCCCTCTCCAGCTCTGGAGATTTCTGGGAAGCCAGACAGAGGGTTTATCCAAGTGCCAAGCTACATCCTAGAGTTCCAAACTCTCTTCTGAATCCCTCTTTTTGCCATTTCAGCCATTTTTTGGTTCTATTTCTCATCCTAGGAGGCTTTTAACTCTTTCCAGACTAGCATTTCTGTGCCAAGAGCTGCTTGTTTAGAGCACAGAAACCCAATTGTAAAGGGGGGAAAAAGCAGAATAAATCAGGAATCTGCTTAAAATACTGAATTAGTATTTTTTTGTAGCTAGTTTTAGCCTACTTCATGTCTGAACACATCTGGTTTTTATGTAGTATGGGTTTAGATTGGCTGGAAAAGACCTTTAAGAGCATCAAGTCCAATTGTTAACCCAGCAGTGCCAGGGCACCACTGCCCCATGGCCCTCAGCACCACAGCTCCAGCTTGGAAACCCCTCCAGGGGTCACAGGGACTCCACCCCTGCCCTGGGACAGCCCTGCAGGGGAAGAAATTGTTCCTCAGATCCAACCTCTACCTCCCTTGGGGCAACTTGAGGCTGGTTCCTGTTGTCTTGCTGGGAGTGAGGGGCCCAAAACTGATCCCATTGCCCAGCCCAGGGGGACAATCCTGCTCTGATCCTGCTGCCCACACCAGTGCTGACCCAGCCAGGATGCTGGTGGCTTCTTGGGCACACACACTGGCTCATCCTCAGCCAGGATGCTGGTGACTTGAGTGTGTCATCCCAATGAGTACATTGAATGGAAGACAAGGATGATCCATTTGGTCCCTCTCTTAGGTATGACAGACATGAGCTCACCTGATTTCTGGGAAAACCCAGGGCCAACCTCAGCCCAGGTATCCTTGTCTGTGGGGATCTCAAGGCCACTCAATTGAGAACCCCCAAATTAACCTTGCCCAAGCCCAGTTTAACCTGCCAAAGAAACAAAGCCTGAGGAAGCAGCTGGAAGGAGCAGGACCAGTGGGAAGACACAAGTGAGTCTGGAAGGCAGAACATGATTTACTGGTTTGTCAGCTCAGATTCTCTTGGCCAATTCACAAACTCTGGCAATGTTATTTTTGGCTCCACGTGTTGGTTTTCCCCTGAGAGAGACCAAATTGGGTGGAGCAGTGAGTTTTTAACACATTCAGCTCAACAATGAGCTCAACTTCAGTGCTTTACGTGAAATTAAAGCTCTAAATGTCTCTTAATTTCTATGAATTTCCCTCTTCACATCAAGGCAGCAAGAATAGTAATGGTGGGAACTCATAGGAAAAAAACCCAATGAATAAATATTTGAGAAAAAAAGTCTAAAATCAGAATTCCAAAGTCTAAATTCAGAATTCCAAAGTATATATATGAAATACAGTAGTGCAGCAAGAGTGTGGTCATGCAGGATGAGTTTATTATGGGACAGAGGAACAGGGAGGAAGAAATGGAGACTAAGTGCATCTTCCCTCAACTCATTCTGTGCCAAAATTGGCTTTAGCTTTAATTAAAAGCCTTCAGAGACAGCACTTCACAAGCTCAACTTCTTTTTCAAGGCTAATGAAAGCCAAATCAAGTCTAATTCCACCCATGTGTATTCCACCCTGATATTGTCAGGAATATTTCTGCTGGAGCCACATGGTTTTCAACTTCTTATCACACATGTAAGAGCACTAAAACACACATCAAATCCTAGAGTCAGAGAAGGGTTGGGGTGGGAAGGGACCTTTGAAGGCCACTCAGTCCAACCCACCTGGAGTGAGCAGGAAAATACCCCCAAATTCAGCAAGTGGGGACAATGCCAACAAAATGATGCCCCATCTCAAGAGAGGGGGGGAGAAGGGGGGTGGCATTTCATTTGACTCTTCAAACCCTGCCTAATTATTTCCCAAGAGGCTCCAAACTGGCAGCTGGGAAGACTCCTGGGGTGAATTGCTGGTTTGTTTTTTTTTTACCCTTTCTAGTCTGAATGCACCTGGTTTCCATTTCTTGTGGTAGCAGAGGGTGGGGGGTGTTGGAGCCTTACTGTACTTCTCCTCCTTGCATCTCTGCAGGATCTCCAAGCTCCTCTGGTGGACTGGGTGATGGAGAAAGCTGAAGCTGTCCACACTTTTCAAGACAGAACATGGCACTGCATCATCATGCCCTTGGGAAGGAAAATACAGACAATAAATGAACAAAAAATGACAACAACAACAGAAAAAAAAAAAAGAGAAAAGTTATCTAAGCAGAAATCAGGAGAGGAGAAAAGAACAAGCCTGAAGGAGGCCAGGGCTCAAGGGTCATTTGTTTTTAATGCTCAACACAGTTTAATCTCAGTTTCCTCCAGCCACACAGCAACAGGCTGGACAAGGTCCCAACTCCACTTGGAATCCTTATTAGCCTGAGAGAAATCACTTCCTAATCACTCTGAGATTATCTGGGTAAAAAAGAGATTATTAGAGAAATCTTTGCTTGGATTAATTGCTTTTTCAACCCTTTTCTGTGCCTGTGGCAAGTGTTCTCTGCAATTCCCTGCACTGATGGACAGGGCCACCTTGAATTTTCATCTTGCATCTCAGAGCTGCTCTTTGCTCAGATATTGCTGAGGAGAAGGAAAAATGAAGATTATTTCTATTAAAAAGGCTTCTGTGTTCCTCGAGGGCAGAGGACACAGAGCCTGCAGTTAGGTAAGATGGGTTTGAGGTCAGTGAGAAGAAGCCAAAAGAATTTATGACAGGCCAGCTCTGACCACAGAGTGGAGAGGCAGGTTTGGTGGCCACCTCAAGGGCTATGTCACACTCCCATGGAGGTGGGATGAGGTCACTGAGAAGTTCCCTTGGGTCAGAGTCTTTGGAAACACTTCATATCAACACTTTAATCATCACAAAGGACCTTTCCAGAGGAACACTGTCACTCAAGGGGTGACTTCCTCACATTACCATCACCTCAAGCTGCTCAGGAGACCTCAAAGACAAGATTTTGGGGTTGCTACCACTTTTATTTGGAAAATAGAAGGGAATTATTGGATTCTCTTGAAGAGTTTGGGGTTTTTTTGGTGCCCAGCTTCAGGAATCAATCTGCAGGGATTGTTTTTGAGGGGTTATAGTGTGGGGCAGCCACAATGGGCACCAACACAAGAAGCAACCCTTGTTGGCCAACTGCCCACTGAGGGAGGGCACTGGCTCCAGGACCAGAAGGATGATGGAAAAAAGCAGCAGAGCTCTGTAGAGCATCATTTCTCTCAGGGATGTGCCACACAGACCCAGGCTCATGAGAAACATTTTGCTTTTTGCCTTCTTGGGATGCTTTTATCTGCCCCTAAAGAAGAAAATTCTTCTTTCCAGATCTTCATTCCTTGTCCCAGGCTCCTGAGGCCTCTTTGCCACGAGCCTCCCTTGCTGCACAGTAATCCACAGCGTGGCTCTGTGCTCTGCTTTAACTCAGCTGCCATTTTTTTTCCTGCCAAAGCTCTAATATCACCCTGAATTTCAAGCCTGGGAATGACCTGTGCTAGCTGGAACCCATCTCTCCCCAGTTGATTGATGCAGAGAGGTTGTCTGGAAGCTCAGTCGGGTGTCACCTGCCTTGGGGTGACAATGCATCATTACTCCCTTTTGATTTACCAGCCCTGGAACTGGGGAGAGGTGGTTGTGGGTGACTGCAAGGCAATGAATTTTGTTAGCAGAGAGACACGCTTCCTTGCAGCTTAAAGGGTGAGCAGCTTGAGGAATGACAAGAGAGGAATTACTGCCTTTTTTTCCTCTTTCCAGTTCAAGAATTCCTAGCAACAGAAGAATCTGCCTGGTTTGCAGAGCACCACTCTGGTTCAAGTTTCCCTATGAGGAAAAATTAAAGCAGCAAAGTGAATCAGAGAATGTTAGGGGTTGGAAGGGACCTTTGGAGATCACTGAGTCCAACCCCTGTGCCAGAGCAGGGTCACCCAGGGTATGTTGCTCAGGAACAGATCCAGCTGGGTCTTGAAAGTCTCCAGAGACTCCACAACCCCTCTGGTGATGCATCAGACCCCAAACATCCCTTTAAATGCAACTCCTACACAGCACAAAATCCATCCACGTGATGTCGTATTTTCAATACATCAACCACTCCCAACAGACAGGGAATGATCTGAGACCCAAACCACGGGTGGAAACCAGGAGCTAGGGTGAGGAGCTGGGCACAGGTACCTGTTTTCTTCTCCACATATCTTTTGGCAGCCTCCCTGAGGGCCACCATGGCCCTGAAGAAGGCCCTGAGGACAGCCCAGCGGAAGGCGGCCACTGGGTCGATGCCGATCATCCCGCAGATGAAGGAGCTCCTGCTGCTCCTCAGCAGGGCCACGATGTCTGGCCTCATGTGATCTGTGTTCTTCTCCCTGAAATCCTAGGGAAAGAGGAGAAGAGGAAAGGAAACCAGATCTGTAAGATAAGCCAGGTAAAATCATGGAATGTCTTCATGGAATCATCGACTGACTTCGGGTCGGAAGGGACCTCCCGAGGTCATCCCAGTCCAACCTCCCTACACATGGAGGGATGTTTCCTGAGTTCAGAGACTCCTCAAGCCTGGCCTTGAATGAATCCAGGGATGGGCTCTCCACCACCTCCCTGAGCAGCCCATTCCACCTTCCAGTCAAAGAGCTTTCATCTAAAATCCACCAGTTTAACCCTGGGATGGCACAACTCTCAAATCCTGCTTCTCTCTTTTTGGCTCTGCTTCTCTCTTTTTCTTTCTGCTCCTTATCAGATGCAGAAAATGGATGTTTTAAGCCAAAAAAAAAAGAAAATAAATAAATTTTTAAAGCATCTCAACTGTGCCATGAGTTTAGAGCAGCAGAACCAGATTTGCAGCCCTAAATCCCAAGGCCTTTTCCCACACAGAAGCCTAGAGGAGCCCATTAGCAGAGTTCTGCTACTGACTGGCATGAAGACTGGCATCTCCTCTCTGTAGATGAAGAGAACCTTGAAAGCATTGGAGGGGGGTTTTAAAAAGTAGGACATTCCATGAACTTCCCAAAACACCATCAGGCAACACAGAGGAAGGACCCAATAATCCCCACCCACCTTCTCATCACAGCCAAGCTCTTCACCAAACTCTTCTCCCCTGACCCTCACCTCCCTCTCCAAAACATCTCCCCGGAGCCTCTGGGGCTCTCCTTCCCCATCCCATTTTTTGAATCATCCCATGAAAACAGCTTCCAGAGAGGAGCTGGGTGACAAACCTTCACTCCATACTTCACTTTGCCAGCATAGTGTTTGATGATGAAAGCTGGTTCCATGACTGCTGGGAATTCAATGTAGGAATTCCCTTCGTGTTGACGTTTAAACTTGTCCAGCAGAGTCTGGTTTGTGGCTTGAGGAAAACTGTGGGGAAAAGAATTGAGAAGAAGATAAGACTTAAACCTGAGGAAAAAGCATTTCTCTGCTGCTTTCTTGTGCACAAATGGGACAACACAGATATTCTGAGCTTCTAAAAAACTCTGAAGTGATTTTTGTAATGCTCTGACTTCAATTGCAAAGGCCAAAGTAGGAGCCAGCAATGGGCCCTCTGCAATGGACTGGGGACCACTGGAGAGAGTCCAGGGGAGGCTCAGAAGATGCTGAGGGGCTGGAGCATCTCTGTGCCAGGCCAGGCTGAGAGCCCTGGGGCTGTTGAGCTGGAGCAGAGCAG
>JAOEGS010022654.1:134197-145234 GCA_025447755.1 Corythornis vintsioides | reverse complement strand
TTTTTTTTACTTTTGTGTGGGAAGAGCAGAAAAGCCTCCAGCTTCCTGGATTTAAAACCCTATATATATATAAAAATACCACTGCTACTTTTAATGTAACTGCATTTACCATTATCAGTGTCCCTGTAATATACTCTCAAAACAGAAAATTTAAAGGGAAAATGCTTGGAGTTTTCTTGTTGCTGTTGTTGTGTTCCTTTGGTTGGTTTCCTTCCAGCTTGAGCATTCTGTCTTCCTGGCTATGTATTCGTTTCTCTGGAAACGGCTGTAGGATGGAGTTTTTGATTGACTGTGTTGTCAGATGGATTATCAGAGTTATGAGTTTTTTGGAATGGTAGACATGAATGCATGCTAAAAAAAAAAAATACATATATATATTTTGTACTTAAAATGTTTCAAGGTTTTGCATCATGAAAGAAGCTAGACTGAATATTTTAACAGGCTACTTACAGAGAAAGTTTGTTTAAAAAAAAAAAAAGTCAACCAGTTTGGTTACTAGAAAAAAAATGCTCTTACTATGAGGGTTTTACTAATGGGAATATGAATACCTAAGTAATGTAGAACAGTTTCTGCAGAGCTGCAGTGCTTATTTTAAACAGTAATTCTAATGTGTAGCTGCTCTGGATTGCAAGCAAAAATTTTCTTTCCTGCATAGGTACAGGAAAGAAAATTAACTTTTTAAAGGTGTGCATATATGAAACATGATCAGGCAGAATAATAAAACCAAGTCTGGAAGGCCCAATATGTCAAATGAGCATGTAATACATGACACTGTAAGATAAACTATCTCTTTTGTAGATGTTAAAAGTATCAGGAACTAGATTTCAGATTGGATCAAACTGGTTTCTTTAGAGAAATGCAGCCCACCAAACCATGACACTGTGCAAGAAAAACTAGTCATCAGCCTTGGCTCGGATGGATGGATGGATGGATGGATGGATGGATGGATGGATGGATGGATGTGAGAACTTCCTCAGAGTCAGTTTGGAGTGTCTTGGGTGGTTGGTCACAGAAACTACATCGAGGAAGAGGGGAAAGGAAAAGGCCACAGGTTTCCCAAGCTGTTCTGTGATCAAGCATGGGGTGCTTTTTGCAGGCCTTGTGACACACAGCAAACTGAACTGCTGGCACAGAGAACTCTTACTGTGCTCAGAGAACAGGTACAGGCTGCAGCCTTTCAGTGGCACTCACTCGTTCCTTGGCTTGTAACTTCGGGGCAGCACGACTGAGTTGGGAGAAACAGGGATGTAACCTGCATGACAAAAGCACGGAGAAGCCTGACACATGGATGCTTCAAAGACAGTGATGTGACTTGGCGCTGGACTCTAATATGCTGTTATTTTGCTGTTATTAGCTCCGTCTAAACCAACTTTTGCAGTTTTAATGGTATGAACAGCTGAGTCTACCTGCCTTTAGCCTCGCTAACCATTTGCTCACAGGACTGGGGCAGAGGAGCGACTCTGGGTAGGCAGTAAGGCAGTAGGTAGGCAGTAGGCTTTGGTCTCACCTTTCCCACCCGTTTTTGGGAGCCACTCAACGTGGTTAGTGAAGACAGCAGGCTGTGCCTCACGCCCTGGATAGCGGCGACAGCGGGCTGTGCCTCACGCCCTGGATAGCGGCGACAGCGGGCTGTGCCTACCCACAGTTTGCGTAGCGCCTCCCCGCGCCCCGCCGGCGCTGCCCCGGGCCGCCTGCCCCCACCCCCGGCAGCCGCCGCGGCACCTGGGGCGGCCGGCGGAGGGCAGGGGCGGTCGGCGGAGGGCAGGGGCGGGCAGGGTGGAGGGCAGGGCGGAGGGCAGGGGCGGGCAGGGACGACCGGCGGAGGGCAGGGGCGGGCAGGGCGGCTGCGCGGAGGAGCGGCGAGGGGAGCGGCGAGGGGCGAGTCTCGCCGCCGGCTCTGCCTGCGCCCCTGGCACAAGCGGGGGGAAGGGACCGTCGTCCGGATTTCCACCCCTGTGACAGGGGGAAGGCGACCGGGAAGTGTTACGGTGAGCGAGCCTGCAGGGGCTCGGACGGGAAAGACGCAGCCGCTTCTTCGCGGCAGCCCTTTCAAAAGTCCGTGTTCAATGTGACACCCCGGAGACGTGGGAGCTGGAGAAACTCCGCGCTACCTACCCCTCGTTTCCCACCCCCACCCCCCGCCCTTTTCCATGGAAACTCGTAAAAGGAGGAGGAGCAGAGCTCGCTACGGGAAAGTCTCACCTTGCTCTGAACGGTTTCAGGCGTTCCCGCAGGATCGCAGCTGCCCGTCTCGGGGGAGGGGAGGAGAGGAGGCAGGGAGAGAGGATCTTAAGCGAGCTACCTATATATGCATTTAAATTTATTTTTTTTTAAATTCTTCTTATTTTCCGCTTGTTCTTATTTTATTGCAGCAGGACGTATCTCCACCCCTCCTCCCTCTCCAGGTTGAGCGGCTGCAATGAGGCTTTGCGCGCTGATCCCTCCTCGGGCTTTAAAACACAACCCGGCCCCGCGCAGCCGGCAGCGGCTCGGGGCGCGTAGGCGCTGAAGCGCAGCGGGGCGAAGCCAGGCAGGACACCGCGGAAACTTTGCTTGGAAAAGAAACCTCCACCGCTTTCCCGGAGATCCACGTGAGAACAGGAAAGCCCGACTGCAAGATCTTAGCGCTGCTGCGATTTCACTTTTTTTGTTATCCTTGATTTTTTTTTTTTTTTTTTTCTGTTTGTTTGTTCTTACTTTCATTTTGGAACCGGTTCCCAGCTGCTTGGCTGAACTTCTAGAGAGCGATGGACCTTTTATATTGTCTTCCTCTGTTTTAAACAAACTATGGACGCTTAAACTTTTCTCTTTCCCCCTCCCCCTCGCTCCTTAACCCCCAACCCGTCAGCTCATGGGGCTAATACCGCAAAGCAGCCGCAGCCGAGGAATACACAGCCACTGATTTATTTTCCCGTCTCGTCAATTGCAGTTAGTTCTTCTCGTCGTCCTTCTCATCACCCATTCTCTCCAGTTGGTGGTTTTCTTATTTTTTTTGGCTGCCGGGTGTCGATCTGCGCGTTGTTTTATCTGATGTCGATCCTTTTGTTGTTGTTGTTGTTTAAATGCCACGCACTGCTTATCTAGAGGGGAGCTGTACGGAGATAGAGGCGTGTAGCGAATGCGCGTGTTTCCAGAGACTATCAAGGGAGCAGATCAGAAGCAGCCCGGATTCTGACCCTGACTGTATGAATAAGTAAGCAGGATGCTGACGACTGTGTGTTAGTTGCCTGTTAAGGTTTTCCTAAGTTAAAAGGGGGACGGAGGAGGGGGGGAGACAGACCAGAGACAGAGCTTAAGAGTGTGCGGAGGGGTGGAAGCTCTGACACTTCCCTCCCGCGAGCATTGCCGCTGCCTCCCATCACCAGGGCTCCGCCGTTCGCTCTCGTGTACCCCATTCCCCTCCCGCTCCTCTTTCTTTCTTTCTTTCCTTCCTTCTTTTCTTTCTTTCTCTTTCCCCTTCTCCCCGTGCTAGCTTGCTGATGTGCAGCCCGGATCCATCTTCTGCCAGCAGCAGCGAGAGCGGTTTGTGCGGCGCGGGTATCGGCCGCCGCCTCCCCCTCCGCGGGAAGTTTGGCTGGGCTTTGACAGAGGCGAGAGGACGCCCTAAGAGCCGGGATCTCCCAGCCTGAGTCCTCCCCCCTGCGCCCACCCACACACCCAGCGACTTTCTGCCCGGCGAGGTGACGGGCTGGGGGCAGGACCGGCAGTGGCGCTCACACGCTTCTCACTTCGCGTTGCACCCGCCTGACTGGGGCTGCCTAGAGGGCACAGGCTCCGGGAAAGGCGTCCAGGTGGAGAAGGAAAACAACCAACCAACCAAACCATCCCAAAACCTGTGGTTCCTCCATCCCTCGTTATCCTTTCCTAAGCCGGCGTGGACAGCCGGGCCGGCCGCCTGATTGATCTGCGCCCTGCCCAGCACCTCGCCGCCCGGGGAGGATGAAGATGCTCTGCTGGAGGATGGCGCTGTGGCTGGCCGGCTGGACTGTCTGCGGGAAGCCTTCCTCCTGCTCTGGCCTTGATTATGACTACACTTACGATTTCACCGAAGAGGATAAAGCTGAGGCGATAGATTATAAGGATCCTTGCAAAGCCGGTAAGTGACTTCCACGTCCAGTAGAGCTCCCCGCCCCCTCCGCAGATGGTGACTTTGTCTCGGCTTTATTACGGCGGAGTGTGTTTGGGGGGGCCGGGCTTACCTGCTCCCTGCTGGGACAGCAGCGATAAGCGGAGCCGGAGCTCTGCGTCCGGCTGCCTCAGCTGGGGAAGGTACCTGGGACCCGGTTTTCGGAGACTTCGCACTTTGCCGAAGCTTCTGGCTGCGGCGGGAGGGAGCGGGCGCGGGTCGGGCTGCACCGGCCGCCTTCCCTTCGTCACCTCCGCAGGGCTCCGGCCGCCGGGCGCGGGGAGGCTGCAGAGCGCATCCCGGCGGGGCTCAGAGGTTTCGAGGCGGGAAGGTGCCCCCCGGCTCCAGCCGGGAGCGTGGAGCGGCCGGGTCAGGTCGGGAGGGCGGCGGCTCCTCCCGGGGCCCTGCCCATCCCCGCGGCGGAGCCGGTGCCGCCTCCCGAGGCTCCCTCTCGCTTTCCTCCAGCTCAACCTGTCGCCCCAGGCTAGGCAGCCCCATCTCCCGGGGCCGGCAGCTCTGTCAGTATGCATATGAGAAGGGCGCAGGGAGCGGACTAGCTCCTGGGTTTTTAGCATGCGAGCCCACGTGTGTGTCTTACACCGCAGCCGGTGAGGTTTGGGCTCGTACAGCGTGGGCTGTGGGGCCGCAGGGTGTCCCCTGCTCTCGGTGCCGGACAGACCTTTCCTAAACTGCGTGGGAAGAGCCGAGTTGGAGCCTTTCCTCACTTTACAGTGTTCTTTTCGAGAACGTTTGCCTTGCTGATGTAGAACTTCAGCCTCCTTGATGCCTGGTGCAGTTCTTGATCCATTCAGGTTATTTGACAGCTAGAGCTGACCTCAGGAACCGGGGTCACTGCTATTTCAGTAGACAAGTGTATCTCAGTGATGCTTTTTTTCCCCAAAAATGTGTTCTGGACAACAGCAGTAGTCCATTTCCAACAACTCCGTTGTTAAAGAAGTGCTTAGGTTTTCCAGCAGCCTCCTTTGCATTAATTAGTAGTTTCACATTCTGCAAACTGGTTCAGCCAAAGGTTGTGCTCTGGATGTCTGTGGTTTTGTTTAATTTATTGAGGAGAATGTGGTGAACATATATGCCAAATATGCAGACACTATGTATTTCTAATCACAAAAATATCTTGTTCCTAAGTGTGAATTGTTGGGTCTTACTTGCTTACAACCGTGGAATAGTGAAATTCAAAAATCACAGAAGCAATTGCAAAAAACCTCCATTTTTTTCCCAATTGGCACTCACAAATCAATATATATGTATTAGTTAACCTGAATTCTTCTGCTCTGTAGTTATTTAGGAAGATTCATATGCATCATTTCATATAAAGAGAAAGATGTATTTATTCTCATTTGCTGTTAGATTTTTTTAGTACATGCTTCATTGTGGAAATAATTAAACTGATAATTCATTATACTAAGTTTTTTAAGGTTATGCGAGAAAGACAACAGTAAAAGACTGCAATATGATAAAAACTGACCATTCTCTGCTATAATTTTGTTTTGTTTGGAGAAAGAAATATTTGAAAAGTTTGGCCTGTTGAAAGACTTGATAGAAGTTCTTGTTGCTACTTTTTCATAAGGTTCTTAGATGCTACTGTGAAGAGAGACAGGTAGATGTGTGAAGAGTTAGTTGTTTGTAATTCCCATGAGTCTCAAGAGCAATCATTGTGAAGCTTTTATTCAGTAAAGATACCATTTTTAACCTTTTTCTTTATTGCATGGTAGTTTTTCAGAAATCAAAACCTCCATCACCACTGCACACCGGGTTTCTACAATGCACTGATTCTTTTTAGCAGAAATTACAAAGTCCTAGATATCAAACAATACTCCAGCAGTATTTTTGAATTCTTTTCCTGCTAAAGGCTCCATTAAGCTTACAGTGTGAACTGCTGATCAGAAGTGATGGGGTAGTGGGTGCTCAGCCTCTTTCAGCTGCATGATCCAGAAGAGTGCTTTTTTTGTGTGCAAAACTGTGCTTTCA
The DNA here is from genome assembly GCA_025447755.1 of Corythornis vintsioides. NCBI lineage: Eukaryota > Metazoa > Chordata > Aves > Coraciiformes > Alcedinidae > Corythornis > Corythornis vintsioides. The sequence goes on along the minus strand of JAOEGS010022654.1, from coordinate 139,119 downwards.
GGTCAGGTTTTGGGTGGGTTTTGGACTCCCATGAGTAATTTAACTGCTGTCTGCCATGAGGATGGTTTCCAGAGCTGGGCTCTACAGGAGGACAAAGCCAAGCTTCATGCTCAGGGGTGTGAGTTGTTCACACTCAAATTGGTGTGGTGGCTCTATGCATAAGATAACAGGAGAAAACGAGATAATCCTTGCTGAGATTGAGTTTAGGGTATGCAAACATTGTATTTTAGATATAATTATCACCTGCTTTTATTGCATCTCGAGGGCCTACAGCTGAGGCTGTAAAAGTGCTCTTTATTTTTCTTTTTTTTTTTTTTTTCCTTTTAACTGTTCAGGCTGGTAACAATTAGGCCCTAGATAAAAGTGGATTTCTGCCACTTAGTAAAATAGGGTAATACCCAAAGTCAGTTAGGGGTTTACCTTTAAAAACTCCAGTGAGCTCCATGAACATTTTACAGGTGTGCTGGAATAATTTGCCCTGCTACAATTAGTGAGCAAATAAAACATTTGGAAACCAACTACATCTGTGATTCCCCAAATATGGATCAAGATGAATTCACCTGTATTTTAAAGGTACTTTGCATTCTGTTTTTATCCAGTGAGTAGTGTTTGCTGCTTAGTTTTTGTTCCATAGACTGCATGAGAAAGCATTTGTCATCTGACAAAGCCCAGTATGTGAAGCCTCAGATCTATAGTTAGGTACAGTTAGAATTCTAGATAGATAGCTCTTTACAGAGACAGTCCTAGCTCTGTTCAATCAGTCTTCTTTTTGTAGGTTCCTTTTTCCTCATTTTTCCCTTTGTGGAAGAACTGGAGAGATTTACCACAGACAGAAGAAGACAGCCTCTGAGACCTTATTTATAGGTATTCTGTGGGATTAATTATTGACATTCTGTGTGTATTTCAATATTTGCATAAGTAAGGAGTCATTTTAATGAATGTGCCTAGAATCACAGAGTTCCTTTGACTTAAGATTCCCAGGAGCAGTGTAGTTCAGGATGCTACAGAGGATGAAAAATACATTTTCTTACAGTGTTTCCAGCTTTGTGAAAAACCTATGGAAAACAGGAGTCTGACAGATGCACAGTAGGGTCAGGAGTTATTTCTGGAACTAACATTTCCAACTGCATCTAATCCAGCATCTAGTTTATACAACAACCCCAAAGTTCAGTCTTTGAAGTGAAGCCAATGCCTTGGGTGCCCTGGTGTCAGGGCTTCATGGAAGAGAATCACAGAATCATAGAGTGGTCAGGGTTGGAAGGGATCTTAAAGATCATTTCATTCCAAACCCCCTGCCATGGCAGGGACACCTCCCACTAGAGCAGGTTGCTCAGAGCCCCATCCAGCCTGGCCTGAGAAGCTGCCCCCACCTCTCTGGGCACCCTGTGCCAGTGTCTCCTCACCCTCATGGGGAAGAAATTCTTCCTCATGGCTGATCTGAATAAACCCATCTCTAGTTTCCATCTAGTCATCTTCATCTCTTTCAATCTAGAGCCTGTTGAGGTGTTGTGATGCTGTTGAGATGTAAGGAAGCTCTTGATGTGGTGCAGGACTCTGAGCCACGTGTTTTCCTGTGTGTTTGTCTGCAGACCTTTCACCTGTGTAGAAATTTTGGGTCATACTAGTTCTTCTAGCAAGTACACTGGCATGCTGTAACAGCAGGATGTGCTCTAATTCAGCTTCTGTGCCTCTGGAGCCTCAGGTATTTCCTTGTGTCTCTGCAGGGTGTTGCCCTCAGTGGCTGCCATTGTGCAGTTCCAGTAGAAGGCATTCTCAGTTCATCTTCAATGGCTAATTTGCCAGAAGATTTGCAACAGAGGGATCTGTTTCAGTACTGATCACAGTGTCAGGCTTTAAACAATCTAGGAATGTAGATCAGCATTTCTATAAATCAGGAAAAAGGGCCTAGTCAGATTTAAATGGACACTGTTAAGCTCCTCAGATGACAGCCTGTGGCTGCAGTTATCTGCAGATTCCCAGAGGTGTTTGGTTTTCTTGCCATCCGTGCCACAGTTCCTAATGTGGTCAGGACATGAGTGAGGTGGGTAGGAAAAGAATATCCCATTCTCCAACACTTCTTTATAGTTTGCACTGAGTTGATATGAAAGGTTTTCCAAGGGTTTTGTTTTGTTTCCTTAAAACAAATACGACAAAAAAAGACACTCTGATGTCATCTTTCAATTCATAGACTGTAAACCATGGAAGATTAGACAGCAAGTCTTAGTTTTGTTGCATATCCATGTCACTGAGGACTGTTCCAGTCTCTGAACAGCTGGCTGTCCTCAGATAAATCTCTTCTAGCATTTCTTCTATGAGGTATTCCACTTACTAATAAATAAATACATTAAAACGTTAAAGGTTTGGGGAATAGGTGCAAATTGAATTCCTTGATCTGTTGGGTTTTCTCCTGTTTTGGGCCTTGGTCTTCTTTGCACAGTAATATCTTGCACTAGGAAAACATTTCCAAAGGAAAACAGAAACTTTTACATTAGTTTGGGTGACTTTTGGTTTGTTTTTTTTATGCAAATACTTAATTTTTTTTCTTTCAACTTATGCATGGGACAGAGTATTTTTTCTTCTTTCACAGTCAAGCTAAATAGAGATGTCAACAGAATAATTAGATTTACACCTTCATAACTTGGAAGTTGATTAGCTGGCTGCTGTTTGACTATGAACAAGTCCTGTATGCATGTGTGCCTGCTTAAGAAATAAGAAGGACCCCCACACACACACATTGTGGCCACTTCTCACTCCTGTGATAATCCAAGGAACTCATTTGGTTTCTTGGCAGTTTATAAATATTAATTTTTTTTAAAGTTTGGATTGTCTGTTAACAAGGCTGTTAGTATTTCATGGTGAAACCTGGCTGTGTATTTTAGTTATAAAGTTTCTGAGCATGAAAACGTGATGGTAAATGTGAAGTATAATTACTACATGGTGTCATCTGTAACTGCAGTCTAACTTTTGTTTATTGATGTTGTAGCAGCAGTCTTCTATCCTGTTGTTGTTTGGGTTTTTTAGTTTGAATTTTGTATTCTTGGAGTTGTGTTTTCAGCTGTAAGCATGCTGATTGTGCAGTCTGGTAACATGAAAATTCTTAAAACCTCTGATGATTATACATTTTGAATCTGTTGCATGATCTAGGCAATTGACAAATTTAGTTCTTTATAATGCAGTCATGCAGTAAATCCTGAAAGATAAATTGTGCAGTTTATAGTAATATAGAGGTTTTACTACTAATATCACTTGACAGATTGGCAGAACTGTAACTATTCATGTAGTAAACCCATGGTGTAGGCAGCTGAAACAGAAACAAGCTTTTCTGAATAGTCAGTCCCAAATGGTCTCCATCCTGCTGTGGATAAACTCACAGGGTAAATCAGGCTACATAAAAATTCAGTTTTAAAGTAATATTTCTTTTTGAGAATACTTCACTGTTACTTTTATCTGTGATGCCCTTTAATGTGGTGTTGTCACAAAAGAAAGAAAATCATGTCAACGTAAAGTTTTTTTCTCTTCATATCCATTGAAAAGATTAATTCAATGGTGAAACTCTGGGAAAACAATATAAAATGAAAATGTGATGGTCTGACTTTGTGAGTATGCTTCCATAGCAGAGGCTTAGCTTCATGTCCAGACTGCTTTCCACTGGGATCTGTTGGAATGTATTTCTACCTTGTAGGACAGGTGACCTGCAAGCAGCAGTCTGACATCACTGCCAAACAAGCCTAATAGACAAATGTAATGGAGCTTGGTCCCTCAGGCACAGCTGGAAATATTCACCACACCTGGATGTCTGCCTTATGTCACTGCTCCTCTGGAAAGCAGGGCTGAGAGGCTTGTGACATCATTCCAGTCACTCTTGGAGAGAAATGGTGCTGTCTGTGGTGCATGGGATTGACAGAACAGCTGGACAAATGGAAGAGGCAACTTCTGGTTCCCACGGGCTCAGGGAACCTTGTGGAGGAAAACAGACATTTTATTTTATTTTTTTTTAGCTTCTCTTCCTGAATGCATCACAGTTCTGTGCATTTTATAGCAGTGAATAAGCTAAACAAGGGGAGAAAAATCTATTCTTTATTTAGACAATGGATCTTTATCCTTAAACTAAAATAGGTTTTTATGGTCTGGCTTTAAACTCATGAAAATATTATGGTTAGACAACATTCCTTCCTTCTTTTTTTTTTTTTTTTTTTTTTTATTTATTTTAAGGAAAGATGATTTTAAGAGTATTTCAGAGCAAAACTAAATTTATTCCTCCAATTCTTGGCCACAAACAAGCTCTGTCCAGCTCCCAATTCATCCCTTCAGAGCTATAGCAACTGCAAGTGTGACTAGTGAAATCTTTGGGTATTTTTAGTTCTCTCTTCTCAGGATATTTCTCTTGGCCTAGAAAGAGATAATGGCAATCTCTTAATGTGTTTTAATCCATATTTATTCTTTGTGTTTTCTGCTCCTCTTCTGCTTCTTTCTCTGTCATCTCTTTCATTGTTCCTGTCACAAGTTACCTTGCTTCTGGATTCCCATTTTCCACTGAATACTTTCTTGCTTTTCAGCTTTTTTCTGTGCTGCCTGACCAGGTCCCTAGTCCTCTCAGGTTTTTTTCTTCTGTTGATACAGTCTTCTTTCTCTTATAATTAATTCCCTCCAAATCCAACTTCTGGCTCGTCATCAGGTTTTTCTGATTTTCTTCTAGTGTTTTGATAGTTCTGTAGCAAAGAAACTGGCCACCTCTGCTCACAGCTGGAAATGAGGAGGAGAAGGATGAGTGGGCTGTGTAAGAACATGCCAGTTGTAGAGGCCTTGTGCTGGAGTGCTTAGTGGGCTGCCAGGGGTCTGTTAAATGCTGCATGTCACACTCTGAAAGAAATAAATATAATTAAAAAGTAATAAAAATCTAGCTCTACATATATTATACATAT
>JAOEGS010022654.1:42574-53168 GCA_025447755.1 Corythornis vintsioides | reverse complement strand
CTTGTGGACCAGCCACTCCTCCCAGTTTAGTATCATCAGCAAACACTGAGGGTGCACTCCAGCCTTCATCCAGGTCATTGGATGTGAGTGGACCCAGAACTGACCCCTGGGGAACACCACTACTTACAGGTGGCCAGCTGGACTCTTCACCACTGATCACAACCCTCTGAGCTCTGTTCTTCAGCCAGTTCTCAACCCATCTCACTGCTCTTCTAACCCTCTCTTCCTGAGCTTTCTCACAAGGGTGATATGAGACAGTGTCAAAAGGCTTGCTGAAGTCAAGGTAGACACCAGCCACTGCTCCCCCCTGCATCTACCCATTCAGTCACACCATCACAGAAGGCCATCAGATTGTCAGACATGGCTTCCCTTTAGTAACCCCATGCTGGCTACTCTGGATAACCTTCTTTTATTCCATGTACTGTGATACAGTCTCCAGAATGAGCTGTTCCATCAGCTGTCCAGGGATGGAGATGAGCCTGACTGGGCTGTAATTACCAGGGTCTTCCTTCTTGCTCTTTCTGAAGACTGGAATGACACTGGCCTTCCTCCACTCAACAGGAATCTCTCCCATTCTTCATAATCTTTCAAAAATGATGGAGAGTGGTAGAGCAACAGCATCAGCAGCTCCCTCAGCACTCGTGGGTGCAGCCCATGGATTTGTGTGTGTTCAGTTTACCCAAGTGATTTCTAACCCAATTCTCATGGACCAGTGGAGGGTCTTCTTCTCTTTCTCCAATCTTTCTCTCTTATTTCCAGGGTCAGGATTGTAAACTACAGTGCAGTTTGCTGGTGCTGGGGGAACCCAGTACTCTGCAATTTCTTTAAGTTTGCATTCATCACTGTGTTAAAAATTAATTGTGGTTAATGATGGATGTACCTTTTTTACTGAAAAGGCTTTGCATAGGAAGAATTATTTAGCACTGAGTACCTTTTTTTGTATGTGTCCTTTCCCTGCAATTTTTAAAGATAAACCCATATTTTTTCAATGATGGGAAAAAATCTTTTTTGTCCATTTTATCCCTGAAGGACATAGTGGTGGTGACTTTCTCCATTATATTTTTTGGGGGGTTGCACCAATCTTTCTTTTCTCTCCTCATCATAATAACCTTTTCAGTGTCAAAGAGCATTATTTAATGCCTTGAATGTAGCTTATGCATGATACTATAATGCAGTTGTCAGGTTACTCTTTAGATGCATTTTAACAAGACAGCCTTTACAGGCTGCATTGCCTTTGTCATAAACAATCTTTTCCATTGTCCCCTTTTATTTAAAGATCTTCCAGATAATTTATAATTCATTGAGCTTTTGATGATGCAGTAATTCTACCTGCTGGCAGTGGTAGTCCTGTAATTTGAAAACAGTGCAGATCTGATTAAGCTGTCAGTCATGGGATAACATTCTCAATTTCACATCTCTCATATCACACCTGCAAAATAACTTGATTCAGGTCAAAAAAAGATGCCTGAATAAGGTGTAACACCCCACCAGCATCAGTTTTAGTGGTGCAGAATGGCAGGAGCTTCCAGTGCTGTATTTTAGCATGAAGAGGAGTTATTAACCAGTCCAGCAGCAGCTAGTAGCATGATTGACAGGTGAGATATGGGTGCTAAAAGCTTCAATAATAAAGAATATAAAAGCCTTTGGTATTTTAGGACTTTAAATTAGCTTTGCTTTATTACTTCTATCTCTACAAATGACTGTTGCAAGGCATTTTGGTGAATGTAGGCTATAGTTTATCAGCATAAATGTGTTCAGGTCAGATCAGTCACTCATGTGGGCAAGTACTAAATTAAATGAACCCACTGATGAAATTCCACTGTGGTGCCAATCATGCTGTGCTGCCTTTTGTTTTACTTTTGCTTCAGTTCTTAAAGGCTGTGTCTAAGGGTGTGGCTAACTTTGTTTCACCAAAGTTATATGCATAATTTTGCAATTGATTGACAGAAGTGACATTTTTAAGACTGCTGTAATTTTGGTCTGTCATGCAGACAGCACACAAGTGAAATAGTTCATGGGATAAAAACACCCTGTGTAAAAAGGAGTGAATGTCAGGCTGGCTTAAAATCGTTGTTTTGGATAAATAAGAAAATAACTAGTCTGTTTTTCATCCTGCTCTGCAGTGAGCTAAATGTATTCTGAACAGATATTGGAAAGATGCATTTTTCTTTGTTAGGCATATTCAATTTTGTATTTTTACTGTATTTTGTTTCTTTCAGCCTGTGGAGAAACACTACAGGAATCTACAGGCAACTTTTCTTCTCCAGGATTTCCAAATGGTTATCCTTCCTACACACACTGCATATGGAGAATCTCTGTGACCCCAGGGGAGAAGGTATTTTAACATTATCTCAGCTACACAAAGATACTGTGTTCAAAACAAAATGTGGCATTTCTTTAGCTTTTCATTCAGGCTTAACACTTCCATAATTACAGAAAAAAAATGGTATACCAATAAAAATGGGACCATGGACTATGTGCTGTTGGCTTGGATCTGTGGCATTAGAACCACATCATCTATTTGGTGGCTGTCCAAGTAAATGAGATGTTCTTAATATGAAGCAATAGTAATGTAGGGTAAATAAAAGTGTCATTACAGTTAGTCCCTGGTATCACTTCTATATATGTGCATATAGTTTTACTTTCTGGGCATCATTTTTAGGGGAAAAAAGAGAAGAAGAAGAAAAAAAAAAGATACTTGGTGAGAGCAGTTCAGGGAGTGAAGTGAAAGCAAATCCTTTTCTTCTTGTGTACACTTTCAAAATGTGCTACCTGAATCTTGTTTTAAATTACTAGCTCAAATATTATCCTGGCTCAAAATTAGTAAGGCTAGAGGGAGCAGTGGGAAGTTTCACCTGAGAGAAAATATGCAGGGAAAAAAAAATATGCTTTTTACAAGAAGCAATGGATGGTATTAAGAAGTCAAATGGAACCTAAAGTCTGAAATATAGAACTTAGCACCAGTCTGAGTAATGGAGAATCTAAAGTGGAAAACTCAGCATTTCCCTCAGATATTTTAGACAGTTTTGTGTGGTCTCACACTCTGCACTGGACATAGTTTTCTCCTGACTGGATTACTTTATTCCAGGCTTCTATCAGGTTAGGGTCCTGGTAGACACCAGGAATATATGTTCATGATTTGCTACTAGAGCCTGAGGAGCTGTAAGAGCATTTGCCACGGTGGGGGATGAAAGCAGAGTCATTTGGAAAGCATTTGCCCTCCTCTGGACAAAAGCCAGAGACAGGAGGAAAAGTAAACACATTCTGTGCTGGGAGGACGTGGGTGGCTCTGCAGGTTGGCAGGGAAAAACAAATGAAAACAGATGAATAAGAGAAGGTTTGCACAAAAGATGCTAATTAATCTGGGTAGGTAATTTTTATGTCCCCACTATTTGTGTGGCTTCTCAGACAGCAAAATGTTTGGATTCTTTTCCTCAGTTGAAACAAAGAATTGTAGTGTTCATCTACAACTACTGTTGGCTTTTAAAAGCATTAGTAATATATGAGTTAGAAAATGGTCATGTCTAAGTATTCATAGGATACTGCAGCTTTGTTTGTCTGTCTGGGGACCTTAGTGCAGTTTTAATAATTCTTGTAATACCATCATGTCTTGAGATTGTAACCACCACTGGAGCTGTATTATACTGTACAAAACTCAACAGGGGAAAGCAAAGGAAGAAGACCATCTCCTTTCCCATCTTACCCCCAGCCTCAAATAAGGAAAAAATTGAACTAAACAGAGATTTGGATGCTACAAGTTGTGCACGTAGGGCTCTTTTCTGACATCCAGCTCTCACAGTCTCCGTATAGTTCAGCAAAAACAAAGTCAGTTCTACTTGCAGTAGTGTCAAAAAGTCTGTTCTGTCAGTGCTATTCACAAAGGAAAATTGCCTTGAGATAAGGGACCCTATGTGCAGTGAGTACTTGATGTGAATAGAGATAGCAGAAAGGAGATCTTAACTCATCTATCATTGTACCTTCAACACACATTTTGTTAGTAAGTAATGATGACATATGTTATGAAGGGAAAATAAAAATCTATTTACTTTTTGTTCCTTTCTTTGTTTTTTTGACCCTGGTGGATCTCAGGAACATTGTGTGGACCTTAGAGTGGGTATAAGTGCATCACATCATGTTCTGAAACGTCAGTGAGCACTTTACTCACCTAAAAATAAACTGTAAAAGCATCAGTCCAGATTATCTAGCTCTTTTATTTATTGAGATCTAACAGTGTGCTGTTTGAGCATACTTTAGAGGAATTCTACCCATGCTGCTTTCTACAAGTACAGACACTTCCTATTTTTGATAGCAGGAAATTCAAGGATGGCACTGCAGTGATATGCACTGGCTTCAGCATTCCTTTTATTGACAGGCAGCATAAATTGCCAGCCCAGTCTAAAATGTGTATGTCCCTCTTACTAAAACAAGGCAGTTCATTCACCTTCTTACTTTCTCTTAGGATTTAAGACTGGATGGTCAACAGCTGTACACAGTATATCTACACAGAAAAATCTCTGGGGGACTGTGGTGTTAGTACCACTGTATGCCCTCTGCCAGGGTGAATTCTACCTTCTGGTGTGTAGGAATGCTTTTGACATAAGGAGTTGCCAGTGTTGGGTTTTGTTCAGTTAGTTTGTTGGCTTGGTTTTTTTAAATCTACCTTTTTGAATAAGTTATACTACATTCCCATTTTCCTTCATGTTGTACATGTATGATAAAATAGAACAGATGGATTCTTGGCTGATAAGAGGAAAAAATGACACCTGCAGAAAACTTACTTGCTGTAGTTCTTGTGCTTTCTTATCCCAGACACTAGGAGGTATGAGATACATTCTCTCTGAAGCTGAATAGCACACATGAATCTGCTGTGTAATCAATAATTCCTTAATTGTGCTGACAAATATCCATTGATTGTTTTTCCTATGAAGACTTTCAGGCATCACATCCCCTTGATCAAGCTCTGCAATGTCTGTAGCTGTATTTAATACTTTGCAGAATTGCAAATCAGAATCTTAAATATATTTATACTTGTTTGGTTCCCAGACAGAAATCATGCTGTGACAGATTTCAGCCTATGTGCAGCTAATGAATGTCAATGTTAAGGAACTGCTGTATCATCAAATCCTTGGCATGTCAGAGTGAGAAAAGGCTGTGAAGATTATTTCATAGAGTTTCATTGAGGAAGCTCATTAAATTGCAATGGTTTTCATCCAGATAGCACTACCTTGAGACACAAATCACACCTAAGCAAAACCATCCTTTTCCCAACTACCCTGGCAAGTAAGGTTTGCAAAAAGACAAATTTCCAAACAGAAAAAAAAAAAAGATGTTTCAGCTATTTCATGAAAAAGGAAAACTTGTGGCTAGGCTGGTGAGAGACCTCCAAGGTTCTACATGGCTGAGCCAGTGCAGGAGATGTAGGATGTGGCTTCTATAATTTGCTTCCAGCAGAGCCAGCTGGGTTAGTTTAAGCAGCTGTGGAAAGCACCTTGACCCTAACCCAGTTGTCTGCATCTCATCTGGGCAAAGAAAATGGCTCCCCATTGTGAACCCCTCCATCTGCACCTCTGGGTTGAGGTGGGCATGGTGGAAAAAGGTAAGGAAAATGAAGTAGGATTTTCATAGAGATACAGATACACAGAATTACTGAGGCTGGAATAGACCTCTGAGATCATCAAGTCCAGCCTAAGACCTTGTTGTAGTTGGTGAGGCTTCTTTATTTGAAGAACTAACATTTTGCAAAGAACACACAGCATTGCTGTGTGAATGAAGGAATACACAAGACTTCTGCCATCCTCAGAGGTAGGTTCAAATAGCACTTAGAAATGCAGTAAGCAACTGAAGCAGAGGAATGCATATGAATAGTTGTACTTTTAGTCAACTCTGCTATTTCTCATGGAGAATAACATGGTAATTAGGTAAATTTGTAGTTCTGGTAATTGTGAATTGATTTCTTCAGTAGCTGTCCCTGAAGGAGTGCCTGAATAGTAAAGGCAAAATGCCCTATGTAGTTAGAAATCTGGGAAAGGGTGCATGTAAGCTAGAGGGAGTAATCATAGGTAGCAGAAGGCAAAAGCAAGAGGGGGAAATCAAAGCAGAAGGTGCTGCAGTTAGACCAAAAGAAGCATGAGAGCATGTGTATGGGCACAGGCACAGTAACCTAGTGAATGCCAGCTGATGAACTAATGCTTTGAGGCATGCCATGTTTAGGTAAGCAGTACATAGTCTGGAAATTGAGTAGTATTGTGTTGAAAATTTCTTCACAATTTTCTCAGTAACACTGAAATAAAACATTATTCCTATTTAGCAAAATTAAAAAAAAAAAAAAAAAAAAAGAAAAAGTTTACATTATTCCACTCAGTTCCTGCTGAAAAACTGGCAGGGGAAAAATGGGAGTCATCTGAAGAGCTCAACAATGAGATTGAAGCTAAGAGTTTGCTAGATGGGAACCTACCAGACCTTGTGGTCAGGATGATGTTTAGTAGAAGGTGGTTGATCTTTAAGGTTGTTTCCAGCCTTAATGATTTTATGATAAATTTCTGCTAAGGAAATGTTATGCTAAGAGCATCCACAGTACATGCTGTGCTTACCTGAATCAATCCAGTTGTCCCTCTGCTGTTGACATTTGTTCTATTTAACCTAACTAGCCACACCTGAAATGGAGAAAGACTCTTCAAGTCTAACTCAGAGAACTTGCAGAGATGCAGGAGATCTAGAATAAAATCTTGTCTGTCTTAAAGTTGGAAGTTCCAGTCATTGGAGCTAACAGTGTTCTGAAGGCATGATTTGCTTACTGACTTTCACAGAAAAACAAAACAAAAAACCCTCACAAAAGTCATAAGGAACACTCCCCTCCTTTGCCCTTCCCCACTCAATTCTATACCTGCTCTAGCTTTAAAAGCACTGATGTGGTATATTTTATATATACTCATTATATACTCTATTGTTCTAAAAAATGGTTGAGCGTTTAGTTATCTTTTTTTTAATTCCATGCTTATGAATACATTGCCTTCTACATAGTACAGGTTATTAATTGAAATTGGTCTTTTTCACTAGGACTTAATTAGCTCTGGTTTTCAAAGTTCAGGGAAAGGGTATCTATATTGAAAAAAATAGTTCAATATGTTAGAGTATCCATTACTGGTAAACTTTCAGAAAACATATAAATATGTTTTCCTTAAATATATTAATTTCTACTGGTTGGGGTTTTTTTTGGTGGTTTTTTGGTTTGTTTTTTTTTTTTTATGTCTTTGATGTTCTTCATGTCTTATACCTTCATCCCACAAGACTATGGCTGCCAGCATAATGTGCCTCACTGTACAGGGCTTATGGCTGTTGGGGTTTATGTGTAGCCTTACAGATGTTTTCTGTTTCCCATGATAGAAGAGGAGAAAGGTGACTAGAAACACCCGTGTCAACACTAGAGGTTAGGGGAAGATACAGCTTTTAAGATTAAGTCAGAAAGTTTCCTATTCTCTGTTGAAAATGAAAGATTTATTTTATTTTTTTTAGAAAGTAGTTGCTCATATGGAAGTGCTTAATTATTGTTGAAAGTAAGTGAAAGCAAACTCTGCTAGCCTCATGTTTAACACACAGTGTTTAGTGATGCTTGTCTCCATTCTGCACTGTTTGAAGAGTCTTAGCACGACTCCCACTGCACACTCAAAACACTGAGCTTTATGTTATCTTTAAATTATCTTCCTTAACCTAAACAATCTGAAAAAAGTGCTGCCTTTCTGGTTTAATGTTGTGTTGGAAAGCCACGTGGTGTCTTTAGAGGAGGTGGAAGTAAACCATCCTGTCTGACTGTCTGGGCCCACCGTTGCAGTCGTGGTGTTGGGCCTGTGTTCAGACACATACCACGATGCTATTACATTTCTTCCTTGCAGCTGGACTAAGGGTAATTTCCTCTCCTTTCAGCTGACACTCACAGCTGCTTCATAGGCTGCCATGGAGATATATTTTTACAGTGTGAGGAATTTACTACTGTGCAGCAATTCGTGTTTGCTTTCTAAAAGCAGGTTTTGATTGTGAGTGCCTCAAAGCTGAAAATAAAACCACATTGATGCTCATATGTGAATAAAGAAGATTTTTATTTAATTTGATATATTTATTCATCTACATTGAGGAACTGATTTGGAAGAAGATTTTTTTTTTTTCCAACCATACCTAAATCCAATAAAGAGTATGAATTGGAAATTATTTTGCAATATGAAATATGAATGATTTTTAATCTTGTATGGGCTTATCCCTGAAATGGTAGGACATGATGCTAAGACTGTCCAGGTGAGTCAGGGACCAAACTGTAGCTATTCCATCATCTTGTGATTCAGGATAAATCCTACTCCTGTGTTAAAAATCTAAGTTGATGGCACTTGAACATTAGTATTTCTAAACCAAAATGAGATACTGTAGTAGTCTAGAGTAGTCCTGATATTAAGTATTGAAAATATGCCTATTTACAGGTATGTTTGGTAAAATAATGAGTACAAGTTCAAAAGTTCTAGGTATGCACAAAACTCAGATTTCTGCAAATAAAGCATTATTAAGTTTCATTAGAGTAATTAAGGGACTGTATACCATTTATTTTAATGATATTAATTTCAGAATTACTGTTCACTATATTTAACTTGTCTGGAAGTAAATTATCTTGTCAAAACAGTAGCAGAAGGAAACACAAAACAAACAAAACTCCACTTTGTTTGTTTGTTTGTTTGTTTTTTACAGTTGTCAGTGCTGATTATAGTCAGAATGGAATGGAAGAAGAATTGGCAGAATTATCAAACAACATACTTAAAATTATATTAGCACATTATTTTACTTTATTAGCATTCTCACACTTTTATTTCCCAGTGAAAAGCTCCCTGTAAACAATTAAATGTAAGTAGTCTATCTGGAATCTGCTCAAATATGTAAGACTAAAAAAAAAAAACTTCTAATGTTCCCAAACAGCTACTATTTACTATAAGAAATAATTGAGGAGAGGTTATTTAAGTGTCTAAATAGTTGGAATACTGTTACAGGTGACTACTTTGGCTTCAGTTCTGCAGAATGTTGTAGTGATCATTTTCTAGTATTAACCACATGTGGCTTAGTTATTTTCTTCTGATTGCAGATTGTTTTAAACTTCACCACCATGGACCTTTACAAGAGCAGTCTCTGCTGGTATGACTATATTGAAGTAAGAGATGGCTACTGGAGAAAATCACCTCTGCTTGGTATGCAACTGTTTAATGCTGCCATGGCCATAGTTTCCATACTCACTGACTTTAGTGAACCTGCTTGCTGTTAAACAAAGAACAAACCTCTTGGGCTTTACATGTTTGCAATATATCTATACTTGGGAATGGGGAAAAAAGCTCCAAATGGCTTCAAATCAGTAATTTATATGAAAATGGTTTATAGGAACAAAACCATAGTGCATGGGATGGGACATCTGTAGGGCATGTGATGAGCACATGTTCTGTTGTTGAGATCACCCACTGCAGAATTGTACTTAGCAGCTCTGTGCTTGCACTTTTTAAATTACAAGCAGAAGATTACTTCTGTTTCTTCTTTGCCTGTCCTTCCTTGCTCTTGGAGAGGAAAGACATGGAAAGCAATAATGAATTAGGTCTTAGAATTGCAACTGATATGCAGAAAGCTTCAGCCATCCTGTTCTTAATTCAGAGGGTTGTTGGGAAGATTTCACACTCCATAATGCTACTGTCCAAGCTAAAGGCTCAGTTTGACACCCCGTGATCTTCTCTGATTGAAACTAGGCATTTCAGACCATAGGAAACATGAAGGTCTCCATCTTCTTTGGTCAGGTTTCTTGTTTTTAGACTGAAGACTAAAACTGTTAGCATCCTAACAGCCACGATTATAAAACAGCAAAATAGAAAGAAAATAAAGCAAATGCAGAGAATAGCTTTTTATCAGTAGAGCCTATTTACGTGGCCTAAAAAGAAAAGAAATTTCACCTACTGAATTTAAGAGGATAATATAGTCTAGGGTCATTGGAATGTTAGTTTTTAAATCTCTCTGGTCCTTAGACACAATAAGCGGTATTACTGTGACCTAGATTATGTTCCTCTCAAGATTAGTACTCATTTTCCCCTTCCAAAATGCCCAGGTTTGTGTGTATAGAAACAATTTATAACAGATTTTCTTCTTACTTCCCTTAAGGTTTTTTACTTAGGCTTGTGAGCCTGACTGCAGTGAAAAGAAGTACTGAAAGTTTATAATAAAATCTTAGTGTATTAGGTCCTGATCTGTAGAAACACACGGGCTTAACCATAAGCATGTGAATGGTTCCACTGAGTTGGTTATGCTAATGCCATTGATAATGTTGAACACTTGTATAAATGTTTGCAGCATTTGGCTTCAGAGGCAGCAGAAAATGCAGTCACTGGTTGCATGTTTTTTAGGCAGGTTTTGTGGTGACAAACTGCCAGAAGTCCTCGCATCCTCCGACAGCAGGATGTGGATTGAGTTCCGCAGCAGCAGCAACTGGGTTGGAAAAGGTTTTGCAGCAATTTATGAAGGTAAGCCTCTTACAGCATTAAAAATTACTTGATTATGGAGGAAAAATATTAACTTGATACTTTTGAAT
>JAOEGS010022654.1:24866-36185 GCA_025447755.1 Corythornis vintsioides | reverse complement strand
ATTATCTGTTTTATTGGCTATTTAAGAGGTTCTAATTTTAGAAGTGTGTTTGTATCTAATTCTACAGATGCTCCAAACTCTTAATGCACTGTAGTTTTTTACCATTCCCCTGCAACATCAGTGGGTAGTGACAAATGCAAAATTTGGAACTTCACTGGGGATAAAAGAGGAAAATAAAATATTGATCATTACCTGAAATAGCACAGGTTGGTAAAAAAAAATGGCTAAAAAAAAAATTCTTATATTAATCAAAATTGAGCTTTTCAGTGTTTCAGAACTAAATAATATTTATGACACATTTAGTTGTTGAACTATTAACCTTGTATACTCGAATGTACATGAAAAAAGAGGACTTGACTTGAGTTCAGTATAGGAATTGGACAGAACATTAGGAAACCTGGAGGTGAATGTGTCATACTTACATTTTTTTACAGTTAGACTACTGTGTCCTGTGTAGCATCTCAACATTTTTTTTTTCTTTTAGAAAACAAGTATAGTTTAAAAAAAAAAACCCAAGTAATGCTTGTTTATTCTTCTGATGTTTGAACCCTAAAGAGAGAAACCTAACATTAACTTTGGAAAAAATTATCTCCTGTTTATTATCTGATTGAAACTCAATAGTTATGGTCAAGTTCAAAAAGGTCACTTGAAAATTTATTTTTTTACAGATTGAGAGACATGATAATTGTGCATATGACTACTTGGAAATTAGAGATGGAACAAATGAGAACAGTCCTTTAATTGGTCACTTTTGTGGCTATGACAAGCCAGAAGACATTAGATCTACCTCTAATACCTTGTGGATGAAGTTTGTTTCTGATGGAACTGTTAACAAAGCAGGATTTGCAGCTAACTTTTTTAAAGGTAAATGTTAAAGCATATTTTTGGAGCTGGGAACTTCTTATCACTTGATTTTGTACTAGAAAAATTCTGACAGGATGTTAAAAATATTCTCAAGCTAAATTTACTAATATCACCTCTATTTGTTTTTACCTGGACATCAAATTTTATCAAAACAAAACAGTAGAGGTATTTAAATCTTGTAGAATATGAAGCAGCATATTCAGAGCAACTTTGTACTCTCTTCAGATTTAAATAATCACCTTAGTTTTGAAACATCTTTGAAACATACCTAATCTTGTGAAAAATGGCTTTTTTAACATTGCATTATCAAATGTAATGTTAAATGGTATAATCACAAATAGGTCTTTTCAGTTAAGGAGGTTTTTTTCTAAATGTTGTGGGTTTTTCTAATCCATTTGCTGCTTCAGACTGCTTTATCAATTTTTACTTTTTATGAGAAAACAAACAAAAAGCAACGATCCTAACAAACCAGCTGAGAAATAATAGTGACCAAAGCCTCCCTTTCTTTCTCCAGTTTAGGGGTATGTATGTCATATAACTGCATCTATTCCTGCAGCATTTGGTGCACAGGAGTTTGCAGCTCCTACCCTGTGCTGCCCATGACCCAGTGAAGCCACTTGGGGTGGTGTGGCCATAGTGACACCCAAAATTCAGGTGACACCACCAGGAGAACCTTTTTACTCTTTTGAAAAGCCATCAGCTGGGGGTTTTCTCAGCCTGTAGTTTTCACTGTAGACAATTACAACCTTGAAGGCTGGATATGAGGGTGGGAATTCTGTTCTATTCCTAAGAAATTACTTGTCCTGGTGTAAGGAAACAATATTACAATGAATCTCATGGGTATACTTGAGAGCTAGTAGAGATAATATGTTCTTCTTTTCCCTCCCCCCAACTCTGATTCATCTTGTTCCCTTTAATATCAGGAGAATGAAAACCTGGGATTTGAGGATTCTGTTAATCTGTTTTTGAGTATGAATTAGGGATAATGCATAAATTGATTCTGTGGGAGATAAAGTGCCCTTCAAGTGACCCTGCTTTGGATTTTCAATCTTTCTTTCAGTACTTTATACAACCTTTAGATTATGGCTGCCTGAATTATTATATGCTGCCCACAAAGTGCTTGTAAATTAGGTCTGCAGCTGTCAGTACATATTGCTGAAAAAGACCCACACAAACCCCCACAGAGGGCAGATTTTTGTTTTCTCCATTGCAGGTCTCCTTAGCATTTGAAAATGCTTTAGTCAGCAGCCACGGTGTGTTATGCAGAGCATCTTCCAATGGTACACACACAGCTTTCTGGGTCAATATTGATCCAAGAGGTACAGCTGAGGAAGGTAATGATTTAACACGTTTTTGCATTCTACCCTGTCTTGGCAGAGGAAGATGAATGTGCCAAACCTGACAATGGTGGCTGTGAGCAGCGCTGTGTGAACACTCTGGGCAGTTACCAGTGTGCCTGTGATCCTGGCTACGAGCTTGGTCCTGACAAAAAGAGTTGTGAAGGTAAAGTGCATTGCATTGCTGTCTTAGGGGCTCTTAAAGCTTACAGGGTGCCATCACTGCCAGGAAATGTTAAAACACTTTTTGTATGCTCTGTCCTAGCAGTGTGAGGTGTGGAAAAACCAGGAAAACTGGTGCTGTCTTTCAAGTGGTGGTGACACAGTAGTGCCTGTCCACAGCAGTCATCCTCATCCCATGGCTGTCACTAATTCAACTACACAGGATTTTGCTGTTAGTTGATTGGGAATAGAATCATAGAATCATTCAGGTTGGAAAAGATCCTTGACATCATCAAATCCAACCATTAACCCTGCTCTACAAAGTTCACCCCTAAACCATGTCCCTCAAAACCACATCTAAACAACCCTTGAACACTCCCAGGGATGGTGACTCAATCCCCTCCCTGGGCAGCCTGTGCCAGTCTCTGGCTACTCTTTCAGTGAAAAATTTTTCCCTAATGCCCAGTCTAAACCTCCCCTGGTGCAGCTGGAATCCATCCCCTCTTGTTCTATCACTAATGACCTGTGAGAAGAGACCAGTACCCACCTCTCTACAATGTCTTTTCAGGTCGTTGTTGAGGGCGATGAGGGTTTCTTTCAGCCTTCTTTTCCTCCAGCTAAACAGTCCCAGCTCCTTCAGTCTCTCTTCATAAGATTTGTTCTCCAGCCCCCTCACCAGCTTATTGCCCCCTCTGCACTGGCTCCAGCACCTCCAGATCTCTCTTGCATTGAGGTGCCCAGAACTGGACACAACACTCAAGGTGAGGCCTCAGCAGTGCCCAGTACAGGGGGACAATCCCCTCCCTACTTCTGCTGCTCACACTGTTTCTAACGCAGGCCAGGATGCCATTGGCTCTCTTGGCCACCTGGGCACACTGCTGGCTCCTCTTCAGCCTCTTGTCAATTAGAACCCCCAGGTGCTTTTCCATCAGACAGCATGATGCAAAGCAGGATTTCATACATCTCTAAGCCACTTGCTACATTATTCATACTCACTGAAGTCTCCCACTGTGCATAAGGCAGCAGTTAACCAACAGAGCTATGTGCCACTGTCACAAAGCCAGAGTATTCAACAAACCCTTGGACCACCTCTGACTGGGGTGTGACTGGGAGACTGGCACGTAAGAAGAGCAGGATCCTTTATATTCTAGCTCAAAGTTCAGATAATTCCTCCCCACTCCCAGTAAGATTGTGGCCTTTTGCTGGAAACAAATAATTCTTTTCATGGTAAGCAAACCACTTTCAAATAATAATTTGGAGAATTAAAAACCTGATAAGTGAAAGTCTGTGTACACATAGGATTGGACTGAGATAAGCTTTTGTATTCTATACATATTTCATATCAAAGGAAAGAAGCAAGAGCTCTTGATCTTTACACACCAATTAATGGTTATTTTTTAATTCATAAACAACAATAAATTCCGGGAGAGCACAAATTATATTTATCTCAGTTCATCTGAGTAGTGAATGGGGTTTGAAAATACAAATGCTCAGAGTGATTATTTTCTTCTAATAACAGATTGCTGGCCTCTTTTTTTTTTTTTTTTTTTCTTTTTTTTTTTTTTTTCTTTTATTAATACTTTTTAATATTTTTGTATATTTTTTTTTTTTTTTTTTTCCTTTTTTTTTTTTTTAAAAACAGATTTCTCGCCTTTTTTTTTTTTTTTTTTTTTTTCCTCCAATTTCCTGGCTTTAATTAATGATTTGCAACAATGTGGGGTAGTTCTGCTTAGTTTCTTTTCATGTTTTGTTCTGTGGGGTTCGTTTTGTTTGCCTCATGTGTGAGATGGTGATAACCCTACCCCTATAAGCATGTCAGACTGGCTCTCATCATGCTGCTTGGTTTTTCAGTTGGTGTCTCACCACAACTAACCCACTCCCCCAGCCAAATTCAATAGTAGGCACACTGGAAAGAAAAATTATTTACATGTCTGCATATTAGACAATATGAAGAAAGTAAGGTTAATCTAAGGGGGGCCATGAAGACAAAGGTTTGATCTCTAGGCCTTTGATCATCAGCTGAAATGTTTTATGTAAGCACTTTGTTTTAGTCTACCTGTTGACCTGAGTCAGAATATTAGGTAAGATTACCAGGCTTTCAGAAAACTCTTCCCTCTGCCTCTAAAAAATTAATTCAGAATACATCTCTCTCATCCAATAAAATTGGCAAAAAGAGAAATCACTCAAAGTAGTGCAGTGTGGAGTAGATACTACTTGAAACTATTGAAATAAAATCACCACGTAGTCACAGTGAGCATTGCATCCTGGTTATAGTTTGGGAATTTGAGGGATGACCAAGCTGAATTAATTCATACATGATACCAGAGTAGAAGCCTCTAACTTAGAATCCCTGCCTAATGCTTCACTTCAGGGTTGACATGCACAAAAAATTGCTTCATGGTTGTCTAATCTGAATCTCCCCTGCTGGCAGCATAGTAAAAAACTTTGATTTATTTCAGTATTTCCACATTTCCCACCATTTGCTCAAGGAACAATGGAGTGATGTTGAAAAGCAGAAAATGAAAACTAGCAGGAGCTGTCCTGCTCATACTTGATCATCTAAGGGTACTGCTTGTGTCACCTGAGTGCAGTCTCTAAACCTGTGCCTGGACTGTTTTTTACACACCAAGGTGTGACCCAGGGGTCTTAGTCCTGTCCCTTCCTCCCCAGTTAGGTTACCTTTATGTGTATACCAAAACTCTTCTGCATGGAAAGCCAGGTGCTGGGAGGAAGACTGGTATGTGTCTGAGTTCACCAAAGGAACCCTGACACAGAAACTGGAGAGTGCTCATAGGTGTTTTAGAGGAAGTAGATGGTGTGTGAGACCATCAGCTAGGCAGAGCTAATTTTTAAAGCATTTAACATTGGCACAGAGCAGTTGGAAGAAGCTGGAGCTTCCACCCCCCCACCCCCCCACCAGCTCTTTCTAAAGAGATTTGTGGATGATTTCCAATGCTGTCACAGTGCTGTATTGCTATCAGTGCAGCAGAGAGTGATCAAGAACTCCTACAAATCCCAGTACTTTACTTTTTTTTTCCACAGATGGAAAACATTAATGTGTTTATCCTTTGCTATCTGAATTGCATTCACAAACACAGCTCAGTATTGTTCTGTTGTACGGAGGTGACCATTGGGCATATATTTGGAAATAATAGGTATTTTCTCTGTTATTTGAATTTGCTTAGTTCAGTAAAAGCAGTTGTGGCTGCTATCCCAAAGGAGTGACCCCACCTAGCAGGTTATAGGAAGCATATACAGCTATATAAGATGAGACAGGTAGGGCTGATTCTGGATCAGTAATCAAGGAATGAAGCTGAGGAAAAGCCAAGCACATCTTAAGTAGCCTGTCTGTGAGAAGAGGAGTGGTCAAGGTCCTAGGGAGGGCAATGAGGTCAGAGGACTTGCATGGGAAAGGCTGTGAGAGAATAACCAGAGTCCCCAGAGAAAGGGGAAAAGAATGAATATGATAACGCCTGGAGCAGTCCTGAAACTTATCTCTGTCTACAAACCTGCAAGCTGTTCCAGATAGGAGCTGTCTCTTTGTTTGCTCCAAGCATGATAAACCAAGATTCTGATGAGTCTGTCTGGGCATTACAGCAGTGTCAGTAATGAGAGGGTTGAATCTTCTCGGCGTGCTTGAAAAGAAATGATGCTCTCCCTTTTCATCCTACAGCTGCTTGTGGAGGACTCCTGACGAAGCTGAATGGCACTATAACCACACCAGGCTGGCCCAAAGAGTATCCTCCAAACAAAAACTGTGTGTGGCAGGTGGTTGCACCAACACAATACCGAATCTCCATGAAGTTTGAGTTTTTTGAGTTAGAAGGCAATGAGGTAAGTTAACTGTGAACAAAGAGCTGCACAATCTGTTGCATGCTAAAGTTTCATGAGCATTGAAAAATAGATAGTGTCTTATAAAACCTTTGCTGACCTTTCATATGCTGACAATAGCCATAGATAGTCATGTTTTCATTTTGGGACTGTTTCTGGAGTTTTTCAAAACAAACACAGAGAGAATAGCTCTCTTTTACATATCATCTAAATGTGTATGTGTTACAAGAAATTGAAAATAAATGTTCTCTGCTGAGTCTCAGCTGACTTTTTTTTATCAACAATGTAAACCAGAGCAAATGGCTGAGGTATATTGGAAAGAATTCAAGAGGAGAAAATCTGGAGAAACCAAATCATCTTTACAGACTGTGACTACAAAGAATACACATAAGCTGTGATTAGTGGTGGAGCAAGGGAGCATTTAAATCACTTACAAATATCTCATGGGAGGAATATTTTAAAAGGAGCAGTACCAGAAAAAAGGCTCAAGAGAACAGCAGCTGTATTTGGGCTGAGCAGCCCCTGGAGATCTCATCCTCAGGTGGGGAAGAGGGGCAGGGCAGAACCCTCCACAGAGTAAGGGCTTCACCCTAGAGCTTTAAATAAAGTGGTGGGGGTTGTAGAGGCTTTGGGGTGCAAATGGGTTTCAACATCAAATTTTCAACCTCTATGTGCTGTAGTAACCAGTTTTATCTGGATATTCTTCACATGGTGTTGAGAACCCAAATCCCATTTCTGGCTAGACAAAATTTATAGCAGTGTATTTGTTACGAGGATGGGTCAGGTTTTGGGCATGAGATCTGAAGTAGCAGAAGCTGGAGTTCAATTTAAAACTAAGAAAAAGCCCAGCCATGCCTTCTCCAAAATATCTCAAAAATATTTGCTTTTTTTAAAATTTGTCATATTTTTATTATTAAAAAAAAAAATAATAATATGGGCTGGATTCTAAAGTCCATGAAATTCCAGCTTATTATGGTTTATATGTTACACTCATGTCCTGTTATCATTATTACCAGAACTTCAAAAGGTATAATAATAACAGGACATGAGTGTAACATAAAAATTATTAACAGTTAGAAATTATGGAATTAAAAAAAAATTAAAATAATTACCATTTGAAGAAATCATAAAACATTTTCCCTGAACTTTTTTGGTACTTAAGCCAGATTTACAAGGAGGAAATGTAGGGTGTAATGAAGTTATATCAGTTTTCAACAGTCATACAAGGTACATAATTAAAAAAAATATGAAAAAGATACATAGTTTTTTAAACTTTTAGAATTCTGGTTTGATCCTCTCCTCTGCTACTGAATCTCAGCTTTATGCTATTAAATAGTAATACTAAGAAATGGTGCTTGTGAAACTCAGAAGAAACATGTATCTGGAACATTCCAATATATTGTCTGAGTGCAGACATAAAATGTATACATTTAGAAAATGCTCTAAATTTTTTGTTATATGAGCTCCATTCAGGACTAAATTTAAAATGGCTTTTCCAATATTGCAATTCTAGCATTTTACATTTACATGTTACAATTTTAATTTTACATTTAACTTGTAAATTTTTTTATTTTTTTTTTTAAATACAGTGTAGTATGAAAGAAGTTAGACTTATCTGAAATTACATTTCATTTGCAATCTAAAACTATGGAGCCATCAAAACTCACAACTGAAGTATTGCTGGATTTATTAACATTGTAAGCTACATTTGATAATCACATGCATTCCTATGAATTATCTTACAATTAATGTAAGAGGCTGTAATTTAAGTTTTATGAATCGTTATGTTCATATTGTTATATTTGTATATATGTATATGTTATATTGGATAAAAGCATTGTCAGTTGAATTATTCACTTCACAATTCTAAGACACAGAAAAATTGTTCCTGTAGCAATTAAACTTTAATCTACACATATCTTATATTAAAGAGTCAGAAATGTTGACAATCACTTAATATTTCTTAGGAAGACAAGAGGCACAAAGGCCCAAACATTTATTTTTATACTTCCCCTTCAGCTCCCCTGATATTTTTTTTTTACTAGAAATTGCAATTATCAAATAAAACTTGGATTTAATGGACAGTCTAAGCTTTGTATGAACCCTCCTAGCCACTGTTTCCCCTTAAGCTATTAATTGCAGACAACTGGGACATTTTTGATTAAATGATTGATACTTGAGCCTAAGAAGCTTAGAAGTTTTTGGGTGGAAGGCTTTAGGTTGACTAAGGTATTATGCATTAAAGGTATTATCACAGGTCGTAGCCCTTGCATATAGCTTTTTTATTACATTATTTTACTTTACTTTTAACCTTTCAAGGAAAATGACATTCATCAGCCTTCCAAATTATAGCTGTGAGTCTGTTAAAGTCATATAGTTTTAATAGTGCAGATTTATACATTTGTAAATAAATTAATTTGTCTTAAACACTTTTTTCTTTTTTTTTGCCATAATATAAATTTCTAAGTTAAAATTAACTTTTTTTTTTTTAAACCAAGTCTATTAGTTGCAAGCACTAGAAGATTTGGAAGTTCTGGGTATGTGGCTTAAAGCAAAAAGCTGTGATTTTTAGGGTAGAGTTCTATATTTTATGTCACTGGAATTTTTACTTATTTGATTAAACACTATGAAGCATCTTGAAATGTAGCTACTAAACATAAGATATTATCTATTAAAGTATAGTTTTGAACTTAATGCACAGTGCTTTAGTGACCTTAAAATTACTTAACACAAAAGCAGTGGACATTTAGAAATATTCAGATTCAGATAAAAGTCAATAAAAGATGTATTTATTATTAAGCAACGTATACCCATCAGAGCTCTTGAATTTAGAAACAACTTCATGCTTTGTTTTTTTTTGGCCAAAAAAAAACCCCAAACCCAACCTTTTCTTTATTTCCTCAGGTGTGCAAATACGACTACGTGGAGATTCGTAGTGGCCTTTCTTCTGATTCCAAGCTGCATGGTAAATTCTGTGGCACAGAAGTGCCTGAAGTTATCACTTCTCAGTACAACAACATGAGGATTGAGTTCAGATCTGACAACACTGTGTCCAAAAAAGGCTTCAAGGCACACTTCTTCTCAGGTAAATTACTCTTGTGGGCCTGGGAGTGCCTCGAAGCACACAATGGCTGGGTGGAGTGAATAGTATATCTAGGTGTGAAAGTGACTTTTCCCTTACAGCTTTCCTGGTAGGTTTAAATTTGTTTTATTGATATAACCATAAAGTAGTCTCTTGTCTTGAAATACTGTTCTGGACTGTATATGGAAAGCATGTCTATATATTTAATTACAGAAGAGGCAAATAAACTTACAATACAGAGGAAAAAAAGCAAATTTATGAAGTGTTTCAAAAATATCAGTTAGATTTATCCAAAGTTTTGTCAAATCCCAGTTGTAATGTGATATTAATTACTTAGTGTGTACATTTATTTTTGTTTTTCACTTGGGTGTTTTGATATTGCATTGGTTTGGAAGTTATCACCCCGTGTTACAACATTTGTTGACCATTATAGGCACTTCCTTTCAACTTCACACTTTTAGTATTTTGAAGAACAGTTTAAGACCTTGCTCTTGCAAAAATTGGTGTCTTTTGAGTTACAAGTGTAATTTCACTGTGGCAGATCAGAGCAATGGAACTTTATATCACCTGAGGACATGGATTGCTGAATAAAAATAGACACAAGTAAAGCTGAAGATGTGAGGAAACATTTGAACTGCAACTATCCATTGAGACTAGACCACAATAATCTGTCTGTGGCAGGGATACCACCTGGTGTTAGGAGTGGGATTTTGCTCAGTGATTTTTTTTCTGTTTGCATACACATCTGCATAGCTGGTTTATTTCATGTAAAGCAAAAGAACAAAACAGATCCATCAAACCACCTCCCCAAATTGGAAGTCATCCAGTTTGGAATTTGGAATTTTGCCCCAAGTTTTTTTTGTAGCATAGTTAAAAAAGTGAATCTGGAGAATCCTGATTATGACCAAGTATATTGTATAAATGATGTGATTTGGAAAGTGAGGAAAAAAACCTGTCATGATAAACAATTGAAACTTTCAGTGTTTCCTCATTAAGAATAATTTGATGTTTTTCTTAATTATGAAAGATGAAAAAAGGTGTTTCATCTCATAAAACACTTTACCTCTCTAAAACACATTATTTTTTTCTTAGTAATCCTGTTTCTCTGGTCATGGTCATTCAGATCCATCTTTACATATAGTAACACTTTTGTCTTGTAAATTTATGTTTTACATTAGCAAGAAGCTTTCAAGATTCACATGGTATTTGTGGTAAAAATATAAATGCACATTACAGAGCTCACTCCAAAAAACACATCCTCAACTAGAGATTTAATGGAGGCTTAGCAGTGCCAGCAGGAATTATCACCTGTTTTCCCCTTTAACAAGAATAAGTATTGACATCTTCCAGTTCTAAAAATGGCCAGCAAATTCAATTTGTTAGGTATTTTCAGGGTCTATAAAGCCATGTAATATAAGATTCACAATGATAGTTTTGTAATTTATAAACTCTGTAAATTAGAAATTTTGTTGTGTGGAGATGCTGAATATTTTTATGTTTATAGCCAGTTAAATTTTTGGTTTCTTTAAAGTGATATTTAATTTTCACAGTTTTTTTTATTTATTGTTCAAATAATCTGTTAATATTATGAGTGGGCTCAAGGGAGACATCAGGCCAGAGCTGTTTGTTGGGGAAAAACTGGGCTATAATTCATGGAGTTAAGGAGGCTGTAAGGTTGTAATCCTCAGAATCATGATTTCCCTGGTCTTTTGCACTTTTGAGTCAAAGGTGTGTCATCCCCTCTAGTTGAAAACATTTTTTCCCTAGTAATTTTTAAAAGATAACTTTTAAATTACTCCACTGATCACCAAAAGTGGTGCATTAGCCAGGGCTAAGTCAGCTAATGTGCTTTTTTTTGGCAGGGTTGTGTTTTGTTTTGTACTTTTTTTGTGTATATGTGGTTTTTTGTTACATTTTTGTTTGTATTTTTGTTGTTTTGGTGTTGATTGGTTGGTTGCTGGTTTGTTTAGTTTGATTTTTTGGGTTTTTGTTTTTTTTTTAATGTGTGTTTGTTTGGTTTGGTTTACTTTTTGTCTGTTTGAT
>JAOEGS010022654.1:0-23034 GCA_025447755.1 Corythornis vintsioides | reverse complement strand
CTGGGTAGTAAAAATATAAACAATTTTTTTTCTTTAATGTTTCTGACAAGATAACCTGATGATTTATTTAAACCAGTCTTTGTCACTGTGCTTAATATCCATTGATAATGAACTAAAGTGCTTACATTTGTCATAAGTATTAGAGTTACTTCAGTGTTTTAAATTAGCATGAATTCTTTGTATAATCATTCAACACATACATGGTGTTTGATGCCATACAGAAATTAGGTTTATTGGGACACTTTTTCTTTGGTGATGACTCGTTAAGCAGTTCAAAAGGGAAACTTAGAATATTTCTGGCCTTGAACAAATTTGTTTTGGAGCACGGACTCATCTCTGGTGCCATCCTGGTATATTTGTTTTTCCACAGACAAGAAACCTGACTGCAAAGAGAGAATTTTTGGTTTTGAATCTTGCAAGGACTTGATACAGGTCCCTTCAGGCTGAGTATGTGTTGTTCACAGACTGGTGGCCTCTGAGGGTCTCAGAGGTATGACCATTTGTCCTCAGAATGATTCAGTCTAACGTGTTCAGAATGGATCTTTCCCTGTTCTGAGGACTGAAGTGAGAGAAGCAAGTATCCATTCAACACTGGGAGATGCATTTCCATCTCTCAGGATAACAAATGGCTTTGTTTTCACATGGCAAAACGTGTTCCTGTAACTAATGCACACATTATTTTTCATGAATTTTGAAATTGGGCAATCCATTTGACAGAAAGTCTGTTCTGAACTGTGAAGTGTGAGGAAGGCTTGGTAACAGTTGAATCCTTGATTAACCATGTGCAAGTGATTGTTGTAGTTCAAATATGTTTCAGAGCTTCTCCTTTCTACCTTCTGTTCATTGTTTTATCTCTGCAGAGGTCCAATGTGGGATTGATTGCTTATGCACTTGTCTCTTAAGAGGTTATTTTGTAGAATATATGCTTATTTAATGTTAAAATGCTTTGCAGCATTTTCACAGTTTGGCAAAAGGTGCAAAAGGACAGAACTTCTATTTAGAAGTACTTATTTGTGTACCTACTCTGTACTTGAAAGCCTAATTTGAGTACATTTTGAGCTTGCCTTCCATTTATTTTTTTTATTTTTTTTGGTACAAAATTGAGAACTGATGCTTTGGAGGGAAAATATTGAAGAGTTTTGTTCATATTTAATTTCTCAATTGCTTGTTGCTATTCTTCACTGGCAATATTGAATTAATTTATGATAGTGGTTGCTTTTGCAAAGATGAAAAAAAACCCTTTTGTTTGCCATTAAACTGGTTTACTACCTCAGGTTGGGACTTGCATTGCAAGGTGCATAAACAATGTGAAGTGCAGCTTTTATGCTTTCATCATCAAAATGACAACTAGTGAAAGCCTTTGGATGCATGACTCTGGTTGCTACCTGTGCTTTTGACAGCTTCTTGACTTTCAAAGCTGTTCACATCTTTGGAAAGCTTCTAAAAACTTGGATTCTATGGAGTTCTACAGTACAAAATGCAGTGGGTGTTTGGGTTTGCCTTGCAGTCTTTATCTATAAATGTACATTATCATTGTGTAATAGAAGTAGAAGCTGATTGTTGTGGCAATACCTCCAAGTCAGTGGATGGAGTGTTGCAGACTCTGTGGCAGATAAAGCCAATGTGTATGCAATTAGAACACAACCTTCCTTTGTTATGTATGAATAGGAGCATCAGTACAGGCAGGGAAAAAAAATCATTATTAAGTCAATGAAAAGAGACTTAAATTCTCCTTAGTGGGTTGTAATTCATAGAAATTCTTACTGTGCCTACTAAAATCTGAAACATCACATTACTTTGGTGAGAGGTAAAGCTTACTGCTGCTTTCCAAGGCACATGAGGCTGAAAGGGGTCAATGCTCCACCTTCCAGCCCTGCAACTGCTGGACCTCTGGGATGACCACAATTTCTTTGTTCTTCTTCCTTATTTCTTTTGTACATCAAAATTACATTTTTTGTAAGATACAGGGTTTTTTAATATGTGTGTGTATGTTTATGCATGTATTTTTATATCTCAGGATATATATGTGTGTCTTCCTTATTTCTTTTGTACATCAGAATTACATTTTTTGTAAGATACAGGGTTTTTTAATATGTGTGTGTGTTTATGCATGTATTTTTATATCTCAGGATATATATGTGTGTCTATCCATATAATAGGTGTACACATGCATCCATGTATACATCTATCTGCATATCTATGTGTATGTTAGGAGCAGCCTGCCTCTTTAAAATGGACCAGCCTCACCTAAAATGACAACTGAATGACAGAGAAGGGTGGCAGCTGAGGCCTCCTGCTAGAATGACAGCCTGATAATCTAGTTTGGCTTTTGTCCATGCAGTGAATTTGTAGCTGTTTAATGCAGGTCATAGTCCGTCCCCTACTGTCTGCTTTACTTCTAACACACTAAAAGCTCTTTTGAAGGGTCCCATGTTAATAAAGAGAGCTGCATGCTATACTGTAGATCTCACTGAAATAACTAATAAATGCCAATTTCTTTTGTATGTTTTTCAATGGAATGTTTTTCATTTGGTGATATTCTGTAATGTCCAGATTTGTTAAAATTAAAGCACACTGTCACTCTACTGGGGGGAAAGAAAGCAACTTACTAAAAAAAGTTTGTTAAATCATTCTTGCATGTTTAATGTGCAGAGCTTGAAACCTTGGTTGACCTACATGCTCCTTTCAACACACTACCATAAAATTGTGGAATTTCCATAAAGCTGAAATACTTTATGTATTGTCCATAAATTATTTTGAATGAGATATTTATGAATTTTGTACAAGCTAGACCACTTGATAGAGTTAACATTGGTAACTGTCTTATCTCCTTTGATTTAGCTGTTCCCTTTGTTCCCTATCCCCTAGGCACCACCCCTCATTTCCTAGGAAGATGAGGCAGACTATTTGTGCCATGCTGCAAGGTTGCAGCAACGAGTGGCTAGAGCTAAAGCACCACAAAGCTGCCATGTTGAGAAGAGTTGCTGTGCCTTAGCTTATCCTTTTCTAGGCTCAAACACTGTGCTAGACCTTTTTCTTGTTGGTAATGAGGAGTGCTGCTGTCTGTGATGCTCACCCCACCTGTTCTGTGTTTCTTAGACAAGGATGAGTGCTCGAAGGACAATGGTGGCTGCCAGCACGAGTGCATCAACACAGTGGGAAGCTATGTTTGCCAGTGCCGAAATGGGTTTGTGCTGCATGAAAACAAGCATGACTGCAAGGAGGGTAAGTAGTAAAGTATTTGAGCACTCTCACACAACTGCCTTGCAGAAAGCTCTCTGCAGCTCTCCTCCCAAAGAGAAGAAAAAGATCTTGATTATGGGATCTTAGACATCCAGGTGTAAACACTCCCCCCCGTCCCCCTTCTCATCCCTGCAGTCCCCAGCGTCTGTGTGGCTGAGCTGAGGTCCATGGCAGTGCAGCTTGGAAAACCTGGGATGGTTGGCAGGCAGTACTGCATGTAATGGTTCTGTCAAGTGCAGCACATTGAAATCTGTGACAGGGTATTTGTCTAATGCTGCATTAAGCTCAGGGACAGAGTTTTTGGAGAGAAGATCCAAAGATCATCGAGTACCACCCCCCTGCCAGAGCAAGACAAAACTAGAGCTGATCATGCAGAAATGCATCCAGACAGATCTTGAATGTCTCCAGAGAAGGAGACTCCACAACCTCTCTGGGGAGCCTGTTCCAGTGATGTGTAACCCTTACAGTAAAGAACTTCCTCCTCATGTTGAGGTAGAACCTCCTGTACTCAAGCTTGAATCCATCGGCCTTCATCCTATCACAAGGCATGAGTGAAAAGAGGTTGTCCCTGACAATTTAAAATTATTAAAAAACTAAACAAGAGAAACCCTAAGCTAGTCTTTCTTGTCATCTTTACATTTTGGTTCTTTGTAATTATTCAGAGATGCACTTCTAGTGATTCATTTAAGATGTGAACGACTTAGCTGTTTGCTAGAAATTGTGGTTTAGAAATGGAAATGATTGATCTTTAGCTGTAGTATGAAAATTAATGAGAATGTTGAAAAACAAATTGTTCAAGAAATACAGTTTCAAGTTGGAGTAGCAAGGTTTCTCATATGGATTTCCATACTTGTATGTAGAATGATGGGAATAGCAAAATAGTTGATTAAAATTTTATAGTTGTGTATATTCAACTCCAGCTTCCATCCATTGCCCCTTGTTCTATCAGAGGGTACACGTGAGAAGAGGCTCCCTCCTCCTCCTGACACTCAGCCCTCAGATATTTATAAACATTTATTTAATCCCCTCTCAGTCTTCTCCAGACTAGAGCCCCAACTCTCTCAGCCTTTCCTCATAAGACACATGTTCCAGGCCCTTCATCATCCTTGTAGCTTCTGTTGGACTCTCTTGGGTAGATCCTTGTCCCTCTGGAGCTGGGGGGCCCAGAACTGGATGCAATATTCCAGATGAGGTCTCACCAGGGCAGAGGGGCAGCAGAACCTCCCTCAATCCTTTCTATTCAGTGGGTCCCATGACAAACAACAACAACAACAACAACAAAAGAATATTTTTTTGGCTACCTCTGAATGCAGACCCCTAGAGTAACTGATGCTATCACTGTTGGCACAGCTGAGTGTGAGCAGAAGATCCACAGTCCCAATGGCATCATCACAAGTCCCAACTGGCCTGACAAGTATCCCAGCAGAAAGGAGTGCACGTGGGAAATCAGTGCCACCCCCGGACAGAGGGTTAAACTGGTGAGTTGCTGCCTGGCCTTCCTTTCTCTCTTTTCTTCCACCAAACCTGCTTCTCCAATGACTACTCTGTGATACAAAACTGTTACTGAACTTTATTCCAGCCCAGAGGTAAATTGTTTTGAAAACCTGCTGGGTCTTGTCCATTCCTGGACAACTGGGGATAACTTGATACCGAAGGGCTGTGAATTTGAATTTGTGGTAAATGTCAATATTCTGGACAGCAAAGGGCAGGAGGGATAATTTCCTCCTGTCAGACTTATTGCAACTCAACTTTTGCAAGAAGTTTTGACAAATATGTCAAAGGCCATTAACAAAATTCCAATATATAGAAGTAAAATTAGAAGTTATGAACAGTCCTGTCCACACACCTTTTGTATTTCTGTTCTGTATTTTTTGAGGATGAAAGAACATACAAAACTCAAAAGTCTGGGCTTATTTAAAAGTAATTCCAAATTTTTACATAAGAACAAGAGCAACCTAAATAGACTTAGGTGACCTTTGTGTCCAAGTAGCTGAGGACAGTACTGGTGGCTGAGGGCAGGCTGGCAGTGCTTAGGGAGATTTGCAGATCTGCTGAGGTTATGTAGCCTCTGTAGAAGCCAAAAGCATTGACCTGCCCAGGGGGCTTTTCTGCTTTGATCTCAGCCCCAGTGTTCCTTCAGCAGAGTAGGTAACAAAGGCAGCCAGGTGTGGGCATGTTACTGTGCTGTATTGCTTTCAGTACTTTTAACTTCAGCAGGTAAAATTCCAGCATTTGGATTTCTTCAGTGAAGTACCACATGATGTGTTTTAATTTTTATTTATCTTTTTAATTGGCTTTTGCCAGTGAAACTGGAAAAATTGGACAGAATTTTACTGGATAGAATTTTCAAAAATACCTGCATGATTTAGAGTCTGAAATATGCTTTCTGTGCAAGCCACTAGAGTCAATCTACTAAATTCTGTGTGTATAATATCTTTTAAAAACTATCTTGTACAGTAAGATGTCACATCAATAATATTAATACCATACTTCTAATATGGGTAAATGATTTTTTTTTCTTGTACTTTCACACCATACAGTTTATTGCTTAGAGTTCACTTAATCAAATTGAACAAGGAGAAAACAGATTTCTTCATGGTAACAAAACACAAAAAAAAATAATGAATACGTAGTTCAGAATTCTTAAATGAAATGTGTAGTTAAAGTTGCCTTGGAAAATGTATGTACCAGAGAGTGATTTTCATAAGCTAAGCAGCTGGATGTTTATAAGAGACAGACTTAAGTGTCCCCTTGATGCAGCTATCCCTAAGTGCTACTGAGGTATCTGCTCAGCTGAGTGCTGTAGATTGAGCAGGCTATTCAGAAGCTGTATGTTCCATGTCTGAATGACATAGTAATGAGACAAGCAACACAGCACTGTAGTCATGGTGGGGTTCAGAAGGATTCGTCCCAGGAATATGGAGTGTGATTTAATTATACTGACTTTATTAAATCTTCTGTGAACTGCGTTGGCAGCAGCCAGTCAGTGATGTCCAACCTTCAGGAAAGTTTGTGTCAGTTCTCATCTTTCAAGCCCTGCTCTTAGTTGGCTGCTGGGAACCGACCACTTTTTAACAAACATGGAGATAGGCTCTGGGTGTTTTGAAACATCAGGCATTTGGAGCTTTTAAAAGACTTACTGTTAAGATCTGCTTTTCCTTCAAAAAGCAAATGATTTTTATTCTCTTTGTAATTGGTAGAATGAATCAATTGCTAGAGAATCAATTGCTAGACTCCAAAGAGATCTTTTTAGGAATTTTCTCTGTTCTTCTTTGTGGGACCCAATGTAACACATACTCCCCTCCTGCAGGCTTAGGAATGCCAGTGACAAGTCAAATATTAAAAATGATAAGTGTGTCTTAGAGTTCATGATGAGAAGTGCTTCCTAGAGAGTGATTTTTTTTTTTTCTGTACTCAGGAGAAGTGAACAAACCTGATATAACTTTCCTCTAAAAGCAAATGAAGTTTTTCTGCAGGCTGATCTTGGATCACAGCTATTGCTCCTGTTGATTCCAAGTTGGCTTGACTCACTTCTATATTTAACTTATAGCTAGTTTCTCAGTTTTCTGTGTTTTTTAATCCATCAGATTTTATTAGAGTATAAATGACAACATGTACTTGGCATCATACAAGTAGTGTGTATGCCTACAGTTTAAGAGCAGCAGGAGGGACCACTGTGCAGCTGTTTTCACTGCCTCTGCAGTTTCAGTCCCTTAATATAGAGTCCAAAACATTGCTGTGAAAAGAAGTTTCATGCATTGCATCATGCAGCCCCTCACTGTCAAATTTCAGAAGTATATTCTGGTTCTTTGGGTAAAGGACTTTGTCTCAGTTCTTTATATCTCCTTTAGGTCACTGGTGAATATAAGCTACCATCACATCTCACACTGCTTGAATTCCACAAGGCATTCCATAGGTCAGATTTGCTTTGGTGTGCCAGACAGAATGGATAATTATGATATTTGCTCATTATTTGACAGTTCAGGTTTATTCATTTTAAATCTTGCTTCTTTTTTTCCTTTAGTGGGTTGTTTTCTGTTGGATTTGTTGTTTGTTTCTTTGTTTTGGGGTTTTTTTCCACATAACCAGACAGCAATCTGAGTACTCGTGGGATTATTTATACTTAGTGGTTTTATGTCATTCTGTTGACAGATTTTGAGTTTCACTGTAAATTGGAGGTTATTCTGAGAAATCACAAAGATGTATATGTATATTTAGTCTTCACATCAGAGGAAATTAGGGGGTGTTAAACTTTAGGTTTCTTGTTGACATGTGTCAACAACAACAAAAAAAATAATAATAATAAAAGTCTCCTCTGAAATCACTTAGATGTTCCCTAGAAATCTGTTGATACAGAACAGTCTTAGAGCACATATTCTCCATATTTGAAAAAGAGGTATTAATTGTGTGGGTTTTAACAGTTTCTGTAGGGTATGGTGTACACACTTTTGGAAATGCCTTTGGCTGAGCACTTTTGTGTCCAACCAAGTTTGAGATATCTACATTAAAAATATTTTATACAGTAAGTTACCCAGGCTCTGCTTCAGAATACTTGCAACTTACAATTTTTAATACATCTGAATCTGTGCTTACAAGTGCCATGAGCACTGAGAGAGAGACAGAGAACCCCTAAGAGCTCAGAAACTAAGATAAATGTTTTGAAGTGTAGAATAAACATCCCAGATTTGAAATGGAGTTTGTGCTCGAAGTGTGGCAGCACTTGGAATTTTCTTGGGAGAGCTGAAGACAGCAAGAGTCTGCTGAAAGTTTTTCAATAAACATTCCACATAATTTTGTTATTTTTCACAGTGATTTCCCTTACAAAAATGTGATTTTAGCATCAAGGGTGCAGCCTGAAATAGTCTTGTAATAATAAGTAGATCTCTAGATAACAGGTTAGAAAATATGACTCTCACACATAAGAATTCATATAGAAAAGTCATTCTCAAAGGCTTTTGTGGCAGTGTGGGTTAAGTTAATTAAAAAAAAAAGGGGGGTGTTTTAATCAATCCTTTACTATCAAGTAATTTTTGGCTTTTTGATGTTTTGACTGTTGTCTGAAACGTAGAATAATTCTACAAACAGTGCAAATTGAGCAGCCAGGCCATTATATTCTAGATTTTATATTTTCTTATGGATATTCATTGTCTCTAAAGACTCTAAGGCCTTTCTATATGAAGGATGATGCCTTCTTAAAGTTTGCTGACTTAGTTGGTATTCCTCTCAAGATCAGGATGTTATTCAAAGATAGAGGTTTGTGGGAGCAATAATATTAATATTAAATCTGTCATCTTGACTATATGTATTCTGAGACAGTACATATATAAGTCCAGTAAACATAGTGCTGCATCAAGTCATTTTGCTTTGTTTGTTTGTTTTTTTTTCTCTCAGACCTTCAATGAATTTGAGATAGAACAACATCAAGAATGTGCTTATGACCACTTGGAAGTGTTTGATGGTGAAAGTGAAAAATCACCCATTCTGGGACGTTTATGTGGCAATAAGATACCAGATCCTCTGATTGCTACTGGAAACAAAATGTTCCTTCGTTTTATTTCTGATGCATCAGTTCAAAGAAAAGGCTTTCAAGCAACACACTCTACAGGTCAGAAAATCAGGGTGTGCCTTACTTACAACTTCTTCTTTAGTGGGAAATATTCAGGCATTTCTTCTATATGAGTTAAGAGATAAGACAACGTTACAACTGAATTTAATACGACCTTAAGAAGAGCAGGAAAAGTCTGAGATTGCAGAAAGTATTCTTTAATATTTTAGCTGTTCCTTTCTACTTCTCTCTCTTAGGTGAGAAGTTAAAAGACTTTGAAAAACAATCCAATAAAAAGAAGGCATTGGCACAGACAAAGAGATATTTCTTAGAATTCTTGTCATTAGTTGTAAAGGATTAATTAGCTTTTCATTGCATTTGTCATGGCAGTACTTCACTGGGGCTTGTGATGCACCTCCATTACTTTCCTGTTCTAACTCAAACAAAAGTCTGGATTTTATGTAAACAGCTATTACTTTTCTGTGGAGCTAAAAAGAGAAGCCAAAGAAGAAGAAAAAACAACACTGAAGACTGTCTTAGGACCTTTAAGTATATGGTCTCCATCATATTGATCAGTAAATGTTGTTCTTTGGCAGTAATCACTGACAATAGTGTTTTGTAATTGCTTTAATAGATTTCTTGGGAAAATTTCACCGGGTACAATGATTTCCCTGCCGTTGCTTGGCTTACAGTGTCCCCTAGTGCTGAATTTTTGAACCACAGTGCCTACTGTAAGGGGATTGGGGGATTTTTATTTGCTTCTTTTTCTTCAGACAATGATGTCTGTCTTTACTTTCCAAAGTTCATATCCATATTTATTGGTCAATAAATATTAGAGCAGAAAATATGTATAAATACCTGTGCTAGAAGGGAAGGTTTACTGACTAATAGCATTAATAGAAGATAATCAAACCTTATTAAACCTGTCTCTGTTAATATCATTTGACATTACCCAGATTATCCATCGAGTTGATGTGTAGATCACTGTTGGCATTTTCTCTTTTTCCTCTTCTACCTCGGGACAGCAGAGGCAGCTGTTCACTCTTCATGGTCTGGGACTGAAAAGTGAAAAGTTTAGCTACTGGCAATTCAATCTGCTTTTCTCATGGAAAGTCCTTTTACAAGCATGCTATTGTTTGCCTTCCCTACCACAGTAACCCCTTCTCTTAGATGGAAATTTATAGAGAAATGGTAAGAATTGCTCATTTCTAAATTACCTAGGGGTAAATAGTTAAAGGTCAGAACTCTTGTTAGAAACAGGTATTGTAAAACTGCTGTCTCATCTGTTACTGCTCAGTTTCAATTTGGAGAACTGGAGCAGTCACTATGAGAAAGAAGTTCAAATATCCCAAGAATAAAATTTACCCAGGCTTTGAGTGTTGGAAAAACTGTAAAGTTTGCCTCCTTTAAGAGAGAACATTTATTTCTGTCAACTGCTTATTGCACAAGGTTCTCACCAAGTGGAACAGCACATTGCCAGCATGTGCTTTGAGTCAGGTTTGAGTTGGAATCTTGAGCCAAGCACAGGATGCTCCGTGGGAGGTTTTCTTCTGCCCTTTGGACACACGAGTGAATGGAGAGATACCTAATGAGTGCATAGACAGTTGGTTGTAGTTCCTTATTTCATTTTTTTTTTCTATCAAACAATAATTTATGAGATGCAGTAGAAGCAGGCAAGGTTGCAGGTAATTCTGCATAGCTGTGCAGATAAGAGAGAGCTGAGGAAGCTGCTTCCTTCAATTCTGACCTGTAGAAAGTCTTGTGTAATAGAACAGTAGTGAAAGAGTAACTGGATGCCATGTCTAAAGGCCTCTGTGCTGCTCTATTGCTGGCATCTTCATGACTTAATGGCCTCTTATTCTTGTAGATCCTCATGTTGATGTTGATTTCCCTTCCGTGACAACCTCTAGGCTTGGAATGCTATCCAAATTCCAAATTTCCAGTGAATGTTTCAGCAAACAGGAGAAAAACTGCTATTTTTTCCTCTCTCAGAAAAGGCATAACCCATCCAGAAGGAATTTATAAAAATACTACTGGCAGAACAGTAAACTTCACTGCTCAGAGAGTGATTTTGTTGCCCTAACACAGGCATCTCACTCCCTTCTGGATGGCCTCGTTATGCTGTGTGGCCTCCAGCCACTGCTGCAGGAGGTTGCAGGTTTGCTCTAAGTCCTAGTTCTGTCTTTCAGTCCTGGGAGGATGTCTTTGACAAATTTGGGCACCTTAGATGTCACTCAATTTCTGTTCTGTGTACTTACCACAGCCTGTCCCATGTGCCAGTGCAGCTCTGTGTCGTGCAGGCTGGATGGAGACTTGTGAAACTCCTAGTCCTTAAGAAATGGGGAAAATTTACATGTTATTTCTAAAATCAATACTATGTCCTAAAATATAAGGCTGACATCCAAGAGCAGGTGAAATGAAGTTGCCATTTTTTGCAGTTGTTAATATAGCTACAACTTTCCTTTAAGCTCCTGCCTACTGTAGCAGCAGAGGGGAAAAAAAAATGCAGACAGTTCATTAAACATTTTCTCTTTAGCAGCTGTTCTGTGTCTGAAGCAGGGAGATGTTCTTAATGTTGGCAACAATCCAGTCTAGTAAAAACCAACCAACCAACCGAAGAAACAACACCAAAGGAATTAAATAAAATCAAGAACAGGCGAAAAAAATCAGTATATTAGAGCACCAACGAGGAATAACTGTTTGAACTATTTCATTTGACAAATTTTGTTTATCATGGACTCCTACCTGTTCTTTAAAAGAAAAAAAAAATAGAGATTTCATATGGAACAGCAGATCTTGCATAATGGATTGCTCACATAATTTATATTTCCTGTTTTGATTCCATTTCCTTATTAAGAGGAACCTCACATTTTTTAAAAAAAAAAAAACCCAAGGATTTTCAGATAGAATTAGCTGTTCATTTAGTTACAAAAATTGAAACCAGACTTGTGAATCTCACATTTTGGTTCAAGCTCATTTACACTTGGTGTTTTCATGGGTGCTGTAAGGGATGGTTTGTTACTGATGAGAAACCAAAACTAAGTTATGCTGTTTTTATTGAGATTTTTGTACCTGTAAAGTTTAAAAGGGCTCCATTCATCTCTGGGAAACATAATAGACAATGGTGGGGGGTTTTGTTTGTTGTAGGTTTTTTTTAAGTACAATTTTCTACCTTTTGCTGGTTGCATTGTAGTAGCACTTAATTGTAATATGCATTGTAATGGCAAATACATCACACCTATATATTTAAGTTACTGTAGAAGCTGAACTTACTGGCTATTTAGGATACAATACTTTTAATTGTAGATGCTGAAAATGTTTGGAAATATTTTGGGTTTGACTTTCATTCAGCAATTTCTGTTCTCCAGCAAACTGGCTAAAGAAAAGTTTATTGGATTATGTAGTGAAGTTAATTAATGTTTATTTGTTTTTATTTTTTGAGCAGTTATATAGGGCTTTAGAGCTTGTTTATACATTTTGCTGCTGTGTATAAATAGAGATTTATACTGAAATCATGTTTTTTTGCACAAGGCATGGAACTTCTGCTAGAGAATTGCCTCAAGAGCATGTTTTCAGTTACAAGACTTTTGCTGGTGGTAGCAGTTTTCTCCTGACTATGGTTTTCTGCAGATGAAGGTGTTCATGTCCATGAACAAGCAAGCTAGTGGGCTGGCAGTTCTATGCAGCATTCATGTGGCTCTTCAGGCATCACGTGGTGGTTAAAGCTGACACTTGTATGAAACTTTTGCATTTGGTCACCAAAATTATGTGCTATTGCTGATCCTCCCCTGCCCCTTGCAAGGAGTGTCATTAACCCTTGTGGAAGCACTGTCACCACTGAAAGGTGGATTCCATTTAATTGCCTTGTGGATGTGCAGTTACCTTGTTGGCCACAGGCCCCTCTCAAGTGCCTAACCAAAGAATGTCCTACCACTTGAACCACAATCCTTATAACTCTGGTCTTAAGTGTCTTTCTGTCTTTCATTTGAAAATTAGGAAATATATTCAAGTGTCTGTAGTTACAAACCAGAATTTATATAGAAAACACTCAGAATGATGGATTTGTATTCATACTGGGTAGTATTTCACAGGATCACAGGATTCAGGGATTGGAAGGGACCTTGAAGATCAAGTCCAGCCCCCTGCCAGAGCAGGACCATAAAATAGAATCTAATCTAGCACACAGGAACAGATCCAGGCAGGTCTGGAAAATCTCCATGGAAGGAGACTCCACAACCTCTCTGTGAGCCTGTTCCAGTGCTCTGTGACCCAGTAAAGGAGTTCCTCCTCATGTTGAGGTGGAACTGCCTGTGCTCCAGCTTCCATCCATTGCCCCTTGTCCTTTCACAGGGCACAAGTGAGAAGAGGCTCCTCCCAACACTTAGCCCTCAGATATTTATAGACACTGATTAAATCTCCTCTCACTCTTCTCCAGACTAAAGATCCCCAGCTCTCTCAGCCATTCAACTGCTTTCCGTTCCACTCCACACCTTAATCGATTGACTCACCTGTGGCATACAAATGCACCCTGACCAAATAAGGCTGGGAAACTATGAAAATACAATTCTTATTTGCCTTGAATAAGCTTCTTCACCCTTTGTTTCAATCTCTATCCTAGAGTGTGGTGGTCGGCTGAAAGCTGAAGCCAAGCCCAAAGACCTGTACTCGCACGCTCAGTTCGGAGACAACAACTACCCGGTGCAGGCCGACTGTGACTGGATCCTGGTGGCCGAGCGTGGCTATCGGGTGGAGCTGATGTTCCAGACCTTTGAGGTGGAAGAAGAGGCAGACTGT
Organism: Corythornis vintsioides; assembly: GCA_025447755.1. Classification (NCBI taxonomy): domain Eukaryota; kingdom Metazoa; phylum Chordata; class Aves; order Coraciiformes; family Alcedinidae; genus Corythornis; species Corythornis vintsioides. Next base: position 9,452 of record JAOEGS010022654.1, on the reverse strand, counting down.
GGTTATGATTACGTGGAGCTCTTTGATGGACACGACAAGGCGGCTGTGAGACTTGGTCGATACTGTGGATCTGGGGTGAGTAGCCAGGCACTAAACTGCTATTTCTGCAGTGAAAAGGATGAGAAGGACAGGGCAGAGGAATGTTTAGTTACAGAAGGCTTGTGCTACAAGCATTCCCTTCAAATAATTCCAACAATAAATATTCTTGTTTAGGTTTTGATCAAAAATATTGTAACGTTAAACTGTAGGGAGCTGACAGTTGAGAGTTTATCAGCACCCCAATTTTTTTTTTTTTTTTTCCTTTCTGAGAAAGAGAAGTGCACTGGTATTGAAAATTATCACGTGCAAATGCTTTCTATCTGAATGAAGAAGACAGATTTTACAGGGGAGGGTCACTTGAGAAGTATTTATGATGTTCTCTGTTATCCCATATGCATCTCTGGCATGTTTTAACTGTGAGGCATAGAGAATATTGGCCAGGTGACACCCTGAAAAAGATATATCCCAGTTCTCCTTTTAGAGCTGAACTGTTATGTTGTCTGTCTGCCTTGTGAAGGCTGCCACGGTGATCCCCCAAGTCCTCACCAATTCTTTACATGTGTGCAAATGGAAGAACACTTTCATACTCTTTGGCCAGATTAAAGGTTTGAAAGACTATACAAGAGAGGATAGATGCTCTTAATTAACCATGTGTCACTTCTTTGATTCAGCCACAATGCTGGAGCAAACATCTCAGCCACTGGGTGCTTGTAAGCTGGCTTAAATAATTTTAGGGCATTTTTGCATACTTAAAGATATAGGAAAGGTGCTACCCATTTTCTTTGCAGGTTGCCCTGTTTTATAAGTAGGAGGGCAGCAAACTGGAGAAGGGCCCAACTTCACGCTAACTTTTTTTTCTTTTGGGAGGTGGGAATGGGTGGGTGGGGTGGAGGTGATGAGGAGCTTGGGTTTTGTTGTTGGTTTAGTTTGTTTCTAGTAAAATATGGATGACTGGCTTCAGAGACCACATAGGAAATACAGAATTAAATTGAAAAGCTTTGGAAAGCAAAATAATACAAACTGAAGTGGGAAAAAGGTACTATTTGCATATATTATCACCTTCTCAAGTTTAGAAAAATGACTTGGTAGTTCAGCTGATACTTCTGCTACAGTAATGAAACAGGCAATCATGAGGGCTGTGAAGAATGAGATGGAAAATATATACTGGAGTCTGTTGTTTACCTAACTTAAGAATGTTGTATATGGTCCTTCCCAGTCTGTTACATGACTCCAGCAGAACTAGAGAAGACACCTGGGAAGGGAGAAAGAATTAAGAGCTTTCTTTTTCTCATAAGGAAAGATTGCAGAGTTACTCCACACAAACTGGAGAAGTTAAATCAGATTTATAAAGTATGATGCCACGTTTATTTAGACTCTGTGAAAAGGTGCTTTTCATGGCCAGAGCTCAAGATTGAAAGAGTGGACATTAATACAATAGTGAATAGTCACGATAGATAATTTCAAAACCAGCAGATAAAAATTCCAATCTCATGATTTAAGCCAACCTCCAGCTTTCAGGAGTTTAGGCTCAGTCATTTCCTCAGTCTGCCTCAAAAGTTCCTAGCCTATAATTGAGAACCAAATGAGACAGAAGTATTCTGTCTAATGGTGTCAGATGGCACCGTGTGAAAACCCAGTGGAATTACATGACAGTGCATAACAGGAAAAGAGAAATAAATATTCATATGGAAAAAAAAAAAAAAAGTGAATGAAAGGGATAAATACACAAAGTGGACAGATAATCCATTTGTTTCTTTATTTATTTTAGCCACCAGAAGAAATTTATTCAGCAGGGGATGCTGTTTTACTTCACTTTCACACTGATGACACAATCAACAAGAAAGGATTTCATATACGATACAGAAGTATAAAATACCCAGATAGTGTGCATACCAAAAAATAACACAAGAACCTCTATTCCAGAAGAGTGAGAAGGAAAGAATGCACAGTGGAAAGGAAGGAAGGTGTGTCTTTTTTAAAACTGAAGTTAATAGCACAAATGTTTTATATTATTTCAGTTGAAATGGCAACTTTTACGACCAGAGACTAATATAGAATGAATAAATAAAAATGCCACCTATCCCAGTGGTCAAGATGTGCAGGCTCCATACTTGACTGTCTCTGCAAAGCTTCTGAAAGGACTTCACATGCAGGGAGAACATAAAAGCTTTTGGTCATGGTTTGACATGGATACTTGCAGATTTATTCAGTTGCATTCAGGGCAGCTGACCCTGAAGACCATTCTTCCTTCTGACAACTGTATGGTGTCCAGGAGTTGAAAATGCTCTTTCAGGTCACACACTCTTACTGACCTTATATCTACTTGCTTTGACTTTGTATTCTGCATATGGTGTGTACAAGGACTTGAAAGAAGATGTGAAAATGGGAAGGTCTTCCTGCATTGTTCTATGATTTCTTAAAAACTCACCTGTCCTATCAGGTTATCAGTGTTTTGAAACTGGAAAATCCTTCTGCAATTGTAACTGACCTTTAGAGTATTTTGTTTTACTAATGACTGAGAAGTCTAAACTGTTACATTGGTCATCACTAGTTGACCAATCACTAGTTGACTGAATTTGAACAGTATAAGCATCTGAAAATGTTTGGTTTACTGATTAAGTAAGCTATCTCTGATGATGTGCTCTTATTTTGCACTGAATATAGAAAGAGACTGAATGAAAAAACTGTCCGGAATCAAAATCTGTATCCTGAGGAAAGGAACTAGAAGGATCATCTCAAATTCCTCCTACTGATTTTTTTTTTTTTTTTCAGCAGTACATTTGGAAACACTACTAAGCTTTATTTCTTTGGACCTCTCTGTGAATGAGAGAATTGTCTGGTATAGCTAATCAGAAATGAAGCTGCAGTAGTATTCAAGTTTCCCAAAGACTTTTTTTTTTTTTCTTCTCTGGGAGTAAGACTATCTATGATGGAAAAAAAAAAAGCAAAAACACAACAACAGGCCCAGGGTTTCTTTATTATGAAGACTGAATTCCTATGGTGCTATTCCATGAACATTAAAAACAAAAACAAACCAAGAAGTTCTAGACTTTTGAGCCAACAGCTTGCAGATCATGAATGTCTCACTACACCTGGCTGCATCTGGAAAAGGAAGGCTGTCCTGCTCCGAGGGAGAGTGGGTTGCAATGGCAGTGCTAGTCCTGTGGAACAACTACTACTATTGCCTTAGAATCCTCACACATGGTCAGACAGATCTTCTGTAGATACACCTCTAATTTGATAAATAATTGGATGACTTGGACGTCTTGGCCTACGCTGACAACAGGATCTTCAAGCAAAGCCCCATCTGCAGAGTGAGATCATCTGCTGTAAATACAGTGACCTGCTTTTGATGTAGAGATATGTTATGTTTAGAACTGAGATATTCTATGTGCTTTAGGCCATTCGTGGCTTTAGTCATAATGTATATGCATTATGTAAGTATTGTATGAATGAGTGCTCCAGGGGAGTGAGAGGTATTGTATGGGTGAGAATGGAATTGTTTCTTTTTGTGCCAAGTTCTATCAGGACCCTGTTTGACTGTAGCAACTTTTCTTTAAAGGCTTCATAGACAGATAACAAAGACTTCTAGTTGACAAGAATCAAGTCTAAACAAAGTATTATGTTTCACTTACAAGAAATATTATTTTGATATCCTTTGATGTAAGTTGCTACTCCGATTAGCTTAGTTTCTGTTACATTACTATGAACATACATTGGCACTAATAAATCTGATTTTTTTTTTTTTTTTAATAAAAATAAAACCCAAATGTCCGTATACTTGTCTTTGGTTGTTTTACAGCACTGTTGCTGCTCATATATTACTGTTTTCCTTCCCAAACAGCTTATGTCTGTAAAGTTCAAAGCCTGAATAATTTATGTATTTTTATAATGTTGCTCCACTGTTCTATTGTTTGGTTCATTTTACAGGGTGCTTGCCTAAAAAAATTAACTGCAAACATTTTCTCGAAGGTATTTTAATACAGAATTTAGGCAGAAATATTACTATAGTTGAAAATGAAAGTATTATTAACTGTGATACATAATTTATCAGCCAAGTGTAATTCTAGTGCTCACATTTCTGAGAGGAAGAGCAAGCAGCAGCAGAAGCTCTGGCTCCTTGATGTGAGTAGTCAAAGGGAGGTGGGAAAGTCTGAGGCTGGGAGCAAGAGCAAGTTTCTGTGTTATCTTTTTTCCCCTTTTCTGTTCCAGTCTTCTCCTAATGTTATTGCCCTTTCATTTGCTAAACAAAATATTTCAAGTCTTCCTTTTCTCTAAATTTGGCTTTTTTTATTCCCCTCAGGGTTGCTTTAACAACCACAGGGTTGAGCCAAGATTATTATTTCATGGAAGATTTTTTGTTGTTGATGATTCATACAGGCCCCTGTATAAATCCTTCTGTCCTATGTTAAACAGTACAACTGGAGTAGTTGTGGAAGAAGGTTAGACTGGGCAAGCTGGAGGCAAAAACTCCATGTGGTGTATTTCCAGGACCCTGTGGTAGGTGATTCTTTGCAGTCCTATCAAAGTATTGCTTTTGAGCACTGTGTGTGTGGGCTCGTTTCACATGGAATATGTAGAAGTCAGAAGAGAATTGCTGTAACTTTGAATACAAAGTTTGATTTTATTCTCTAGCTGCTTATTCCTTTGTAGATTCCATATGCTTAAGAGTGGTGAAAATGAGGAAGGTGTTCTTAGTGATTATCTTGATGATAAATGGACCATATGGATCATATCTTTACCCTGGCTGTGATCCTAGTCAATGTCTCATGGTGCTATCAGGTGCTATTAAAATGTATTTATTTCCAAGTCCCAGGAGGCTTCTGTTGTAATGAAAATCACATATCTGGGGAACTCCTAATTTTATGGAAGTATGCCTTGTAAATACCCTAACAATAGGAAAACAATGAAAAAAAATATTTTGAATATTTTTTTTTTATTTGATGTGTGAAGTTGATGGAGTATGCTGGATCTGTGTGGGGGACTGCCTCTTGAATTTAAACCTGTTAGCAGACCAAATTCTGTGATCAATACCATGCTCAGAGAACAGGGAAGATATATTTGATAAAGGCTCTCCTTCTATCCTTAAGAAGAAAAAGAAAAAGGTGAAAGTCAATTTAAATGGCTGCTTTACATAAGAGATATGAAGTTCTGGATGATGGAAATGAAACAAGGGGGTGTACACACAGCAGATACTCTGTTCTTTGCTGGCCTTTTGTTATACTCTGCATGTGAATATTCCTGCCTTGCTCTGAGCCATGAATCAGTGAGTTGACCTAAGCATGGGTGAGAACCAGAGCAGCTCCTTAATTTTTTTTAAAATTAAGATTTTTAAAAAACCTTTGGACTTTTTTTTTAAAGGAACCTTATTTTAGAATCAAAATGGTGCTGTTCTGCCAACAGTTGCAGATATCAGAGTTTAGGGACCTGGTGTGGGTATCTAATTTCATGAAAGTATTCAGCCTTAAAAAAAGACCTGATCAGAAACTAGAGGGGAATATTCCTTTAACTTCAGATCTAAAAATTGGGTCCAAATGGAGAAAAAATCCCTAACCAATGTAATTAATCACCTAATTTGACCTTCAGGTAAGTGAAAGTAATAAAGCATGAATAATTTATAAAAATAAGTAATAGGAGGGGATGTGTTTTATTATATGAACATATGTGATCATCCAGATTGACATCAACCTTATCTAAGGACTTGTTCTATTTGGATTTTTTCATTGATTATTATTATTCCATTATTAATTTATCAGAAAAAAAAAAAAAAGAAAGAAGCAAGAACAACTTGCCTGTAAAAGGAAGATATAGATACCACAGATACAACTATATTACATTAAAAAAAATAAATAAAATAAATAGACATACCCTCTAAAGTCTCCAGTGTTGCTGATATATTATTTCAGTACATCTTTGTTATTTTTAAAAAAATTATTTATGCTGTATTACTTTCATTTCTCTGAAGGAAGAATTAGGTGATTAACTACTTTGGTTAGAGACTTTTTTTCAAGCAGAGAACTGAAGACAACCAAAGGAATTACTTGGTTCTGGTTCCTAATGATGTAAATAAGTAACTACCTGTTTGTGAGAGGGAGTAACACTGGGTTATAGCAATTACAGTTGAGGTTTTTTCCTCCTCTAGCACTTTTGAATTGAATATTTGGATGACATATTATTACTTGTGATCTAATTCAACTAATCAAAATAATAAGCAGTAATAACAGGCTCTGGGGAGACCTTCTGGCTTCCAGGATCTGAAGGGGGCTACAAGAAATCTGGGGAGGGACTTTTTAGGCTGTTGGGTAGTGATAGGACTGGAGGAATGGATCAAAACTAGAGATGGGTTGATTCAGATCAGACATTAGGAAGAATTTCTTCACTATGAGGGTGGTAAAACATTGGAACAGATTTTCCAGAGAGGTGGGGGCAGCCCCATCCTTGGAAGTTTTTAAGGCCAGGCTGGATGGGGCTCTGAGCAACCTGCTCTAGTGGGAGGTGTCCCTGCCATGGCAGGGAGGTTGGAACACGATGAGCTTTAAGGTCCCTTCCAACCCTGACCATTCTAGGATTCTATTAAGTGATACAACATACATGCAAAAGAGGTTTTTTTTGGTTTTTTTTTTTCAGTGACATTCAGATGTAGTAATTCTTCCTGCATGGAGGAATCCTGGAAAGGCTGACTCTATGCATATATGTAAGATAGTGTTTACCATGTGATAGGGATGTCTGAAATACAAGTAATACTATTATTAGTATTATTAGTATTATCATTAGGAATGTGAAGTATTCTAGAGCATGCTCAATGACTTTTCTCTCCCTCTGTTGTGATGCTAGAACTGGTGCTTTTTAGGCATGGGTCAGGTAAGTGACCACACAATGAAATACAACCAAGGGAAGTTAACAATGGAAGAGGAAAAAAGGACGTTTTGGCTCTCTCCCAGCATGTGATTCCCACAGAGAAGAGTGAAAATGGTTACAGCACATCATGAGGATATATGTCAGAGTAAAAGAATGAATGAGAACAATGCAGCATTTCAGCTGAGTGTCAGGAGACCTTTACATCAGTAGAGAAGGAATCGTTTTCCAGGGATGATACTCCCATCTCTCAAATATCAGGAACTATATTGTACAGAACAAGCCTTATGGAGCAAGTGCAATGCCCAGAGGTGACTTTTAATTACAGAACTCTGTGCTCATGTATACTATCTGGTCAATTAATTTCATCGTAATAGTGATACACTTGTAATTAAGAGAAATGAAGCTACTGAAGACAAAAGCAATTCTGTTACACTAGAAAGAAAACAATACAGACCTACATCTGCAACCTGCATTATTTCTAGTCAAAATTCTGAAATAGAATCTTACAGCTGGGGCTGACAGTTTCTGAGATGCCTTTACTAAGCTGATGTTCTGAAGGGCTGCATACCTAAAAGTTTATTTCTTTGAGACATCTAGGGATATTAATGTTTTCCTTTTTTATATCATTGCCATCTCCTTGGATGATCATGATACAATTCTCATCAGTAAAATCCTTAGCCTTGGCTATGCTGAATAGGAAGACCATATAGAGGTGAGAATATTACCCATTGTCATCATCAGTTAAAAATTCTCATTGTTGTGACATCAGCAAAACCAGTGATATAGTGAAAACACTGAATAAAACATATTTGGAATATATCTAGATAATCACAGTAGTAAATCAGATCTTGACCTTTCAGTGTGCATTTTCCTTGAGATTGCTGCCTGATTAAAACCATGGTTTTTAAGATGTGCATTTTAGAAAAGACAAATTCTGAATTTTCTTGTTCTGTTTGACTTGTTGGAGCATAAAAAATATTTTGTTGTTAACCTGAGTTTACAGCTGTTTAAGGAATGGGTTGTTCAGTCATATTGTTGAAACTACTGGGGTTTGTGTTTTGTTTTTGGTTTGGTTTGGTGTTTGTGGTTTGGTTTGATTGTTTTTTTGGCTGTTTGTTTGTTTAATACCATAAAGGAGGCTCTTAACATTTGAGAAATTTAGTAAGTGCTAAATGAACTTAGTGTGTGCTAACCTATCATAATGCCTATTAAGAGGAAGGGAGACTGGGACAACTCCAAGTGTTCACAGAAAATCTGGCTCATAAATCCTCTATTGCAAGGGGCATGTTTGTATTGTGTTTCTACATAGGCACAATGAAAATTTTACTGAGGATATCTCACAAAACCTTTATCCTCCTCTGAATTTGCCTGTGGAAAAAATGTAGTTCAACTCAATGAAAATTTGAATTGAATGATACAAATTAAATGTCATAAGGTATCAGATATTTTATCTAGTCACAATTCAAAATGTCATTAAAAGTATGCTATGCTCCAGTTGAAGATAAATTATTCCACAGCAATTTTATCCTAGAAGATATTAAAAAAATATTGATGCCTTTCTCATTTAACAATTTTATTTGTATTTATACTGAACCGTTAAATTTAAATTCTGATAATTTTGCTGTCTAGCATCTTGCACTTAGGTATTGCAAACTTTTCTAAACAACTAGTATTTCATATTTGAGGATAACTTGGGTGCTAACTTCGAGTGAAACAGGTGGCAAAGACTTGATGGCCTACATGATATCACCCATTAAACAATGTGGTTTCAAGCTGCAAGCCTTTGTTGAGCTCTGATGCTGTTCAGAAGCAAAGGGTTTTTTTAGGGTTATCTTTAATTAAAATGAAGAATGTTTATGAGAACTGTGAACAGAACTGAAGGAATGCTAGATTCTAGGGGTTAGTAATGTTACATATCAAATCTCCTAAGGCAGCATTCAGCTAAGATAGTTTTTACTGTACAATAATACTCAGAGGAAATTTCAGGAAACCTAGTAAAAACATTTCTTCCAATCAGAATAGCATTATGAATTAAAACCAGGCTGAATGACCTTGACTTTTAAAAAAATTATTTAAGGAGAAGCATTATTTGTGCTTTCAGTAATTTTGGAAAGGCAAACTCAGTAGCTTCTCATTCTAGTTTTGCCAAGCCAAAATTATGAAAGACATGGATTCACATCATTGTGAATACATCAGGGAAGATAAAAGGACTTTCTACTTCTTGTGTGTAGATTCTGCACGAAGTAGCAATTCACATGTTGAATGGTCAAGCAATAACTTGCACATAAGATATTACTCTGGAATTCATCCATAATGAAGCTGTTTAGAAGTCACACAAAAAAAAAAATCATAGTATTTGTATGCATAGTATACACAGTATATATTCCATCTCCTATGAGAAGCTGTATCTTCACCACTTTTAAAAATAAAATAGCAAAATCGAAATAGAACATAAGATTTTGGGGCTAGCAACTTTCTTGGGGACGCTATCCTCAGACGTTCGTGCTTTTTAGGGGTGATCGTGTCCAAGGGCCAAAAATGGCATTGTTTCCAAA
>JAOEGS010022653.1:0-10163 GCA_025447755.1 Corythornis vintsioides | reverse complement strand
TTATATATAGATATTCATGTTTATATGCATGCATAAAGAAGCCTGTGGATTTATCCTTCATAAGAATGTATCTAAGTTCAGTATGTCACAGTCACTATAAAGATCTACAATTTTAAAAAGCTGACAGAGATTAAAAAAAAAATAAATCCCCAATATTCTTAAATTTCCATGGTATTTTAATCTAGTTACTTGGTCTTTTTTTGGGGACACTTTTATCTACTTACACCAAGTCTCCTGGTCTGTAAATGGTAATACATCATTTAGGGGAAAGAATACTGGGCCTCTCAACAAGCAGGAATTTTCTGTTAAATAAATCTGATGTCAATGACTATCATCAGTCTGCATTATACTGACAGCACTACAGAGGCTTCACGTACATAAAAATTCAAAGAGAACTAAAGCTGATTTGTACTGCACATAAGTGTGTCACAAACTTTTGGCTAAGGAATCTTGCAAGACTAAAAACCCAGGAATCACGTCAACAAGCAGCCACCAGCACATCATTCCCATCCTCCCAACAGCCTACAACATCCACGCAGATTTCTTCACAGACACATCAAATGCCACCCAGTAGATGCTGTGAAAACTGCTGACAGTACAGCTCAGACAAGATTTCACAATCAATATTCTTCAATAAAACAAACATGCTCTTCCCATCAATAGCAGACAGGGCTTAGCATCCAACAAACACTTCAGCCATGGTGCAAATCACCATAGGAGGCTGGGTGTTCCAGGTGAATATTTGTATCACAGTGTTAGGCAAAATACACAAAATGCCTATTGGGTTTTTAATATTTTTTTTTCCTGCACTTTCCCTGACATTATAATACTGCTGTAAAATTGTCCTGGAAAACACAATGTTTTACACTGGAGGAAAAAAAGAAAAAAACATCTTTTCCCACTTCTTTGTTGAAAAAGTTTCACTAGTTCCACTGAAGGACAATTTTTAACAGAAGCATTTGGGGCCAGGGAGGAACAAAGTGCAGAGCATGTGCTGGCACCATCCCTTGCATATCTAGAAGTTGTGCTAGATGGAAGCCCCTGCAGCTCACTGTGTTGGCTGTCCCTGTGCTAGATGTGGAAAGAATCAAAGCAATAACACCAGACTCCTGTTTTGACCAGATTTCCTCTACAACAAAAGCAGTTGCATATGCAAAAAATATGGGAAAAAAAAAAAAAAGAAAAAAAAAAAGAAACAAAAAAGAAGGCATATTTGATTAAACTAGATTCTGCTTTTCACAGAATTTATTTTTCTCTTCTCTCACTGATGTGCAAAGCCAAATTGAATCCTGCTGTGAGTACAAACCTAGGAAACTGGGACCTGTACTCATTTGGCTAGGTTGGTCACACTTTGGTCCTAACCATTTTTGTTGCTTTATTGTAAACACCTTATATTGCAATATAAACCAAAGGCATCTGCCTCTCACTGTCACCATTCCTGCTTCATTACCCCTGACACCCATACTCTGGATTTTGTAAGCTTTCTTTGGAGATATTTGACTTAATTTAAGCATGAAACTTCAGCTCAGGCTTACTGCACCATGACATTCCAGCTGTGGAACTTCTTCCCTAGGCACTGCCAGCCACTTCATGTGTTTCTATGACACACAGCTTTTGGTTTTCCCAATCAAGGTTCTGGCCAAGCATCTTAATGCTTGGATCATCTCTATTAAAGCTGTGAGTTAAGAGTAGCTCCCTCAGTTTAACAAGTGGCTCTGGCTCCAGCATGCCACGGAGGTGGGACAATAAACAGCATCAGTGCTTGATTCTATAGCTAAAGGATTAATTATATTTCCATGAGTCCAAATCCAACATGAAGATAGGTGGAAAATTGAGATTATTGTGAAGTAGGAGCCTTAGGTGTGCATGATTATACTGAAAGATCAGCAACATGGGATGCATTCCCACAGCTGGAATATCAGAAGGATGGACAGTTATTTCCCCATCCCTCTAACAGCTTGATTAGTCCTTCCCACAACAGTGACTGAAACACATTAATGCTACTAGAAGTCATAAGGGCTTCAGGCAGAGTCTGTAAAATGGGGAGGGAAGTGTAAGTTTTTTCCATTATGCTGATGATACTGGGCAGCAAAGCATGGCAGCCAGAACCCACCCCACACAACTCCAAACCTTTAATTAAGAAAGCCTGATATTAAGCCAGACTCAATTACAACATGTTTAATTTGCCACTGGTCTCCCCGAGTTAGTTCATAACGCTTGTGAGGCACCTTTTCAAATTCTTTTGGGCACACTATGACTATCATACAATGTGCTTGTATTATAATTAAATTTGGCATAATTACTTTATAGAGTGATCAGTGACAGTCTATTGTTCGAGAGGAATTAATCCTCTGAGCCTCCCAACATCATTTTAGTTCCTGGTTCTAAATGAGATTTCACAGAATATAACTTATAATAACCCAAATCCCAAATGCACACTTTAATACAGGCTGCCTTTGTTCCAGCAGTTCACTAGTAAAATGCTCCTGAAGTAGAACACTCCTGAGGTCACAATTTCCCTTGGCTTCACAGGACCCCTTGAATGGGAAAGAGGTCTGGCAAGAATGCTTAACATGATCTATTTTGATGCTTTTTTCTTTCTGCCTGCTTCCCAAAATACATGTGCTGTCAAATCCTTTCAGAACTCATTCCACTATTTAAGTATCAAGTATCTAAATATCAAGTATCACTATTTAAGTATTAAGTATCCTTGTTCTGGGAGAATTCTTGCCATCTGAAAGAAAATGACCCTCATTTATGCATATATTCGAAGGAGGCATGATGATTAGACTTGAGAAAAAATTGGTGCTGCTCTCACAGGATAAGCCAGGCAGTTAGGTTTCCTCCTGAAATGGGATCTAGAGATGAGCTTTCTCACAGAGAGAGATCTAAGTTGGGCAGTGTCAAAATATTTTGTTTAGACATTTTCAGTTCAAGTAAAATATTTTGACAAAGTGGAATCCTTGGAAAAATCCTCTGCAGATCTCATCCATTCCATACTAAAATACATATTGCTGTTTTCTATTCACTGCAGTCCTCCTTCTCTATTTCTTCCTGTGGATCAATTGCTAAAGCATATTATCTATCCCACTGAATGAATTCCTACAACACATTCCAGTCCCTCGGGATCATTACGTACAGGAAATATGTAAGAGAAAATACATAAGACAAAATATATTAAACCAGTTCAATACTTTTTTAGGTTTTTTTATTATCTTGTCAAAATTAAATGCTTCAAGACAGTTAAAAAAGCAAACCCCTAAATTTCAATCTAATAGGTTTTTACCAAAAGAAATTGTTTTCTGTGCAAATTTATCCACCAGAAAATCATTCCAATAAAAATCTGACAATCAGTTCTCACTACAGCTGATTTTTTCTTTAATGTGTTTTTTTCTGAAAAAGCTTTCATTCACTCTACTTGATTAATTGCATTCTCTGAACTAGCAAAGCTCAATCCTTTTTAATGTCAGCAGGGTTCATCTGTTCAAGCAAGGATGAGGTGAGATTCCAAGGAAATTTCCCCATCGGGATGATCATAAACCAATAATCTATTATATTGAAACCAAATCAAAAGTCAAGGCAGAACACTGTGAGAAAAACCTTTGTATTTCACATATGTGCCATCCAATAGTTAGAACATTAATTTGTCCAGAAAGCACAGAAATTATTTTTTATTGGCCAAATAATTTAGCAAAATAAAGCAGAAGACTACAGGTTTGGTGCCAAGCACTGGGAGTCATTTGCTCATGCATCATGTTAGCTGGTTTATTAATTTTTTTGTGAACATTAACTGCAGTGTTGCCAGTAAGGCTGATTAAAAGCTTTGAAGTCTCCAGATGCTGCAGTCATATGATTATAAGGCCATCGTATCTCTAATTGTAAAGAGGAAATGTGTAGCCTTTATGGCTAAAGAAAAAGTGCCTGGCAATGTTAAAGTGAAATGTATTTGCACCTGGACAAATTAAAAAGCTGTTATACTTTTGTTTAAAGTGATCAAGATGATCAAAAATTATCTTCCTGTCTTTCCTTCTGCACACAGCTATAAAGGGAAATATTTGTTGGAAAACATAACTGGTAACAAATACATTTGATGGAATAGAAAGGAAGTTTTAAGCAATGTCATGTGAAACAAACTTTTTGTTCAGAGTTCAGCGAAGAAAGGGAGATGAGACTGCAGGAAGCAGAAGAACCTAACTGAATTAGTTGAATTAGTTACAAAATCTGTGGAATCTGACTTCTGGCTGAAATGAAACAGCAGAACTGCCTGGTTTATCAACTTTCACCTCAGGAAAGATCAGACCACAGCAATCCATACATTAGAAGAAGCTCTAATACACAAAACTACATGTAAAGATGTTGACAACAGTCAACAAGAACTGTCTGGTAACAACAGGCAAGATTCGGCCTCAAATCAGCAAATAATTTAAGTATTCCAACAGTCATGCTGAATTTTGGATTAGCCTTAGGCTAAAGGTCTTTCTGCACTAGGACTCCTTCCTCAAAATTTAATTCATCATAACAAATACATATGATTATTAGCCTTTCTCATGAGCTGTCTAGATATTTCCTCTGGTGCTCGCAGAAATCTGACAAGCGAAACAGTCCAAAATAAACTTAGTTTTGCATATCTTGTGAGATATCTGGTGATACAATCACAAGAGATTCACATTCTCTTCTGAATCTTGTGAACAATATAAAACTATTTGGAAACAAACAAACAAGCCAAGACTTTGAATTTGGTGTGCCACTGCTTTCTGTGCTTTCTAACTGTGACCATGATTAAGGCAAAATGTGAACATGAGAGGCCTAAAATAATGGCAGATCAGAATATTCCAGTCTTCAAAGCTCCCCCACAGTCTTGGATTTACCCAAGAGAGGTGAGACAGGTGAATATACTCCATGCAGCTGCACAATCCCTGCCCTCCCAAGGCTCACTTCATTGTATGCAAGTGATGAAGGCTGAAAGATCATCGATTATTCAACCAATAATCATCATTTATGATCAGACACATAAGGTAAAAATTCTAATCCTAAATTCCATGTTCAAGAACTCTAGAGGAACTAATTCAACAGATACAATCACCCATTTAAACAAGGGCTTGAATGCAAGTTCTCAGACACAGTCAGGCTCTTGTTTGGGATAAAATTAACTCTTTTCTGAGACAAGGAGCAGGACAATCAGGCTATTTTACACTAATATAATTCCTGTTTATTCTTGATCTTGGATCAGGATCAGGCAGGTGTAACCAGTCTAACACCAGGACTGGGAGTCCTGGTGACACCAAGCTCTCCATGGACAGCAATGGGCCTGGGGGACAAGAAGTCAATGGGCTCCTGGGGGGCACAGGAGGTGCCAGCTCAGCATGAGGAGGAGCTTCTGCACTGGGAGGGGCCCAGAGCCTGGCAGGGGCTCCCCAGAGAGGTTGTGGAGTCTCCTGCTCTGGAGAGTTCCCAGCCCCCCTGGATCTGTTCCTGTGCCCTGTGCTGGATCAGATTCTATTCCATGGCTGCTCTGGCAGGGGGTTGGACTCGGAGATCTCCAGGGTCCCTTCCAACCCCTGACAGCCTGGGATCCTGTGAACACACTTACACAGCATTCATATGCTCTGGTCAAGCACATGAAGAGTTAAAAGGACATCAGCATTGTCTGAATTTTTTTATATCAATAAAAATTTCAAGACAGGATGGATCCAAGTATGAAACATCACTTGTTAAGAAACAATGACGAGTTTTGCAGAGGGTACATAATGTGGTTATGACAATGAGATATTTTAGTAGAACACTGATAGTTACCAACTTAACCTCTGTTTACTAGCAGAATGCCAAAAGTAACATAAAATTGCACGAATACAAGCAGTGAACATAGCAGGCCCCTTTGCAATAATTTGCATTGCTTTTACTGCATTCACGTGACTGTACTTCCAAGGTTTTTAGCATAAAAATAAAGAGGTTTTGCAGTCTGTGTATGAATTCCATGCTGCTGCAGAAATAAAACTAGCAATATCTAAATCTAATCCAAATCCAGGCTGGATATGGCTAGGTGAAGTGTTACTACACAGACTGCATAGAGATATTATAATCATTTTGGAAAAATATTCCAAGCAAGATCCTTAATTGGCAAAATCTCATCATGGTCCCGTGACTTGACTGCACTTATACAACTACATGTCAAAGAAGGTTCCAGCTGACCCTTACCTGTGACACCTTTGCTAAGTGCTCCTAGTGATTTTCTGCCTGTTAACAAGAACATTTCACTCCAGGGCACTTTCTCTTAAATTATTGCTTTCTGCACTAGAATATTGTGGATATCTATGTCATGTACTGTATCACCAAACCATCGCAGAGAAATATCCCTGAAACAGTTATCTTGGAGATTCATTAATTTATTTAAAGGTTTTTCTTTTTGACAACACCTTATTGGCTTCACTTGGTCATCCTTAACATTGCCACTAATACAAGTTAGTGACAAACCAGTCCACTTCCATCTCCTAAAGCATAGTAGGAGCCTGAAATTGTTTTAATATAATGAAGTGGTCAATGTACCATTCCATTTATAGGAGAACCACATTTTGGAACAACACCACAAAATAAAACTAGGCTTAACTTTACAGAAATAAAGGCTCTCCAAAGGCCATTTATAATGGAAGAAAAAGGAATTTATGGTCTTAAATGGAATATTTATTCAGCTGCATATCTTGCTCAAGACATACTGTAGCTTTACAAGGCTATAAGAACAATCAGTGCTCTTCTTTCTCTTACATTCTAGACTGATTTCCTTATTAATGAAAATATGTTGAATACAGAAAGAGCTTTAAAAACATCTGACAGTGTTATCCAGCAGAATATGACAAGGTTAATCACCTGGTTTAAAGGAATCTAACTTCCCCTTGCAGGCAATTGTTGCTATCTGTTTTCTTGTGGAAGGACAGTCAATAGTGTCTCCTAATCTCTTACAACAGACATGGAACAAACATTCCATTACAACCTAAATAAATGAGAGAAACACTAATTTTAGATCTGCCTATCAAAGCAGTATTCCAGTAATTATTACAGCTATGGTGGCATCTTTTTTTTTTTTTTTCTTCTCCAGGTTTATTTTCTTTTTTAGTCACTGCTTCAATTAACTGCCATAATGGTTACAAATAATGGTCACATTTTGATATGAAAATACAATTATTTTCCACTTATCCTTTGTTTTCTAACTTGAAGTTATTCCCATCTATGTTCTCCTTCTCACAGTCTCTTCTATATCTTGCTGCACAGTGCTCTCTCATTATTCCCAAGTTAATTTATCAGGCTATTTACTGCTTATTTAAAGTATAACTTGTGGTTCTGCAGTCAAATAAGTTTCCTTTTTGAACAGTTATATTAAATTGCATATCACCAGGCAGATCACAATCTGACCTCTGTATGTATTCCTAGAAAGCAAGATATTCAAACCCAGAGCAGGAACTAACCACATCACTCACACAATCTTACCTTCCCAAATATGGAAGTGCCACTGTTCTGGGCTCCAATCTCAATTCTAGAATATGGAATAATTCTTACGGCTGTGATGTTGATAATATTCCTCAAACCACCCTAAGCATTTAGAAAACTCTATGCATTTACTGGTTTTGAAATTGACCCCATGAGACCCTTTCACTGTCATTATAGTGACAGATGACAGGAGAACAGCAATGAGAGGACGCAGATCTTCTAATTTTAACCACAAAACTTTCAACAGCACAAATGGCAACTACTCATGGCAGTGAAAGAGAAACTGTTATTAATAATTACAGCCTTTTCATCCTCAACCTACCAATTTTCAACACATTTCCTAAGAACATGTTTCTCCTTTATTACAGTTCTTGATTCATCCCAAAGTTAACATCTTGTTTCAAAGATGTTGGACCATTCCACCTCGTAATGGCAAAAAGCTTTTAAACAATCATCAGTGCAGTATGACATCTACTATGCTATTACCACAGAAGAATGTTACTATTCCAGAATATTTCCTCTGGATCCTAATTATAATAGGAATAGGCATAACATAACAAAGTCTTGAAGCTGAAAGATTGTTTGAAACCTTATTGAGGTAGATGCCTGCTATATTATTGAAGAAAAAAAAAACCCAAACCAAACAAACATATAGAAAAAACCAAAACCAAAACCAAACAAAACCAATAATAATTTAAAAATACAATAATAATAATATAACCACAACAAAAATAAACAAAGAAAAAACAACAACAAACCAAACAAGCCAAAAAAAACCCAAGGAAACAAAAAAAACCAACCAACACATCTGAAGGTTTTGGAATGTTTTAATATTGGTGGATTTTTTCTTGTTTAGAAGAAAAAAGAACCACACACAGCTTGTCAGTCTGAATGGTCATTGTGATTTATTTTTTTTTGTGATTTTCATCCTAAATGTCCCTTAATCTTTTTGCACGTGCATTAAGTCAGCTATGTGGTGAAATGCAGCAACTGTTTCATAATGCCAACAGTTTTTATAGGACATGCCAGATAAATCTTTCAAAGTCCTCAACAGTCAGAGAAGAATAGAAAGTTAAGAGATTTTTTTTCAGGGGGATGAAAACTGGCATTTTTTTCTCAGCAGATGCCAATTCATGTTATACATTAGAATAGCTAAGAAGTAGAAACACACATGTGAAAATAAATTTTAAGGGAAATCAGCTAGTCCACAAATAGACTAATTGGCACTGTCATACAAGAGAATAAGTTAAGCAAAAGATTATGGCCATCACACATGCAAAGAAACCATAATCTAGGATAGGAAAAGGACAGTGCAGGAAGGGTAATGCCATTCCTCAGAGGGTCTGTGCACAAGGAATTAATGCATGAAAGAGAAAATTAAAATGTTGAAACTGATATAAGAAATATTTATTAACTTTCAGAAAAAGAATGGAGAGAAAAACTGACTTAAATTCTTAGTTTGAAAAAAACCTCTAATATTTAAAAACAAACAACAAAACAACTTGTCTGATTTAAATAAGGGCTATTTCATAATATTCTAAACAAGCCTGTATCTTCTTTATATCCAAATTTGCCATCTCTGTCTCTTCCTGAATTGTTACCAGAAACCTATTTCCAATTTTTTGGCATTGCCCAGAAATATCTATCAAATACTCATTAGCTGATAAGTGATAACTTCCAGCTGCCCATCCTAGAGGGAACTGAAGCATCATAGATGCCACCAGCTTTATAGTATGTCTAGCCAACTTGGAGGAGACCTAAAGCTGCTCTCCCAGTTCAGTGACCAGGAGTCCCCTGGGTGTGTGCCACCCTGTCTGTACTCTGCCCACGAGCTGGGGCTAGGCTAGAGCACCAGAAGGGAGGTTATTTAATAAATAAATTCATTAATAATATTATGTAGAGAAAATAAGGAAAAACTCTTCCTCATAGCAAAATTAAAGTCCTAACGTACAGTCTGAAAAGTATAATTGTATTTCTAGCTTGTAATCATCTAAAGGAAGTAATGATACTGTCAGCCAGGTTTACTGATGATTATTATCCACAAATTCTTTCTGGTTTTCTTGCATCCCTGTACTTCTACTGGGCATGTTTGGTTTCTCAAAATTCACATTCGACAGCATTAGGTTGCACACCAAAGTGAAAAAGTAATGAGTCGTGCTGCTATGATTCTTCTACTTTTAAATGTGACTGTAGAAAGCCCTCAGAAACTTTTGGTTTTGTTGACTTGTGTGTTTTAAAGTGACAAGAAAAGCAGATATGCCACAGAAGAAACTAACATACAATGAAATCTATATATTAATGTATAGGGTTTCCATATTTGACAACATTTTCCACTATTTAAAGACTCAATATTTTTATGTAAAAGGTTTACAGTAAGAAACAAAAGGAGAACACCTATATGTGTGATTCAGTATATTGAAGCACAAAAAGTCTGAGATACTCAGGGACAGAGTAGCTGACAGACTGGAGAGGTGGGCCCAGGGGAATCTCTTGAGGTTCAACAAGAGCAAGTGCAGGGTCCTGCCCCTGGAACAATCCCCACTGTGCATCCAGGCTGGGGAGGAGGGGCCAGAGCAGCCCTGCAGGAAAGGCCTTGGGGGTGCTGAGAGAGGAGCAGCTGCCATGAGCAGCCAGGGTGAGCTGGAGCCCAGCAGGCAATCCAGCCTGGGCTGCAGCAGGAGCAG
>JAOEGS010022652.1:18372-43191 GCA_025447755.1 Corythornis vintsioides | reverse complement strand
TCAACATTTCTCCCCCTCAGCCCCTGTGTGTGCTGTATAGTAACAGGACTCAACACACAGAAGCTTCTTATGTGATCCATTACCTGTGGAAGACATTTAATCCAATGTAATAGGTGCCCAGCAATCCCTGGATGTCACACCAGGTATGTTACAGTCTAACCCTGGATTGGTGCTCTTGTTAGTGAATGGTAGGTAGAGATGCCCAAAGCATTTGAGCATTTTGGAATATGGTTTGAAGGAAGATGCCTCACACACCACATGGGACTGTGCCATTAAGGTTATTTTTTCACAAGTCAGCTCTCAGTGTATCTGTTTCATGTCACCGTGCTCTGAACTGGGAATGCTGGTGATCTGCAACTCAAGAATATGGGATTGTTTACAACATTTTATTGTGAACGAGTTCCCCTAGGAAACAATTCCCCTAGCAAATTGTTGAAGGATTTCATCTTCTAGGAGACAAGCTTTACACCAGACATTCTGATACTTAAAACCAGAAAAGTTCTGTCTGTATCACCAGTCTTGTAAGCAAGCTTATTTAGAAAGTCCTTTTGCAAAATAGCTGTGTGATTACAACTCTATCAGTGGATTTTTTCACAGGATGCACACTGTTGCAGTGTGATGCACAGTGTCTGTTCTGCACCAGCAATCCTGAGAAAGAGCAAAAATAAGTTATACTCTGATATTAAAAGCATTAGAAGGTTATTTGTATTGTTCAGTCCTCAAAGAGGTTAATACAATGCTAAGAGTATTTTATTCACAGTCATCAAAATAAACAGGTAACAAATGACCTGACTAAGTAGTTTTGCTTTTGAGATTGTTGTGACAATGTGAACAGCATAATCACTGAATAAAATGCTTTCAAGTCGACTGTATTTTCTGGGCAATAAGTGTACGTTGGAAGATTTGAGGAAGAGATTCAACATTCTTCAGGATGAAGGTGATGGGAGACAAGTTCCAAAGATGAGGACAGCATTACAAAATTTGAATAATTTATTTTTCATGACTGTTCTCCAACTTTTGACAGCATGAATAAGCATATGACAAATCTATTTTACAAAAAACAGACACTGTTAACATTACTCACAGCATCATTACTCTGAACATCTGGCATGACTGCATGCAGAAAAATGCTGTGTCCTCAACCCTACACTTGTAGCATGATACTCTACTGATCACAGTGAGTATACTGATAGTTGGGCATAAAAACAAACAAAACAAAACACAACAAACCTCAGTTTTTGAGCCTGGATTGTCCATCCATCACAAATAGTTTTGCTTTGGACAGGCAGAGCCATGCAAAGACAGGTTGGGCTGGAAGCTAGACCCTGACCCTGGTTGCCTGAGGCTGCAGATCTCTACCAGCTGAGTGTAATCTGGCACCAGAGCTCCCCCAGATATGAAACAACCATAAAAGAAGAGAGCAGGGAGGACAAATTCCTCATTTTCAACCTGCTCACCTTTCTGAACTGGCTTCTCATAGGTGCCAATGCAAGCACTGTTAGGAGAGGGATGAAAAAATGCAGATGAATGAGCAGGGCTGAGAAGATCTACCAGCCATGGCCACAGCAAAAAAAACCAAAAACCAACAAAACAGTAAACACCTCATCCCAAAGCCAGGAGACACTTGGCAGAGGAGGTGCTTTAGGCTCACAAGCAGGAGTGGGATGCTGCCACATCATAGCCAAGACCCACTTTGAGAACCATGCAATGCCAAACCATCCTGGCACAGGGCAGGTAGGGTCCAGGACCCATCTCTACTTCTGAAGCCAGCACCACATGGGAACTGTTATGGTCCCATTGGCTTCAGCCCTTCAGTTCTGTGCTTAAGCATCCTCATCAGCAACAGTCCAAAAACAAACCCCTACCCCAGGAACATGTTCAGGATGAACTGAGACTTGTTAACATCATCAAACAGTGGCATAGACACTGGACTAAACCAAGGAAGTTCTATAAACTAAATACATCTCTCAAAAAAAAAAAAAAAAAAAAAAGTCCTTTTTAGATCAGAACTTAACAGGATTTTAGCAACAGCTTTTTCAGTTCAAATCATTAAATTAGTAGATTTTTTTTTGTTAACATCTCTGGCCAGGCTCTCTGAGCATGATGACCATACTACATGCAGACAGTGGTTTGGAGAAAGTTCAAACAGTAACCATTACTTCCTTAGGAAAATGTGGTATAGCTGAGAGCATATGAGGACTGGTGTCCCAGATATCTTTGCTGTTGTCATGATTAAATCATACTCAGTGCCATCTGTACCATCTGTATTTCAGCTTGGATTGGTTCAACATCCATAAGGTCACCTACTGTTTCCAAATCAAAAATGATAAAGTTTGGGTTGTTTTGCTCTGTTTTGTTTTATAGAAATGCATTTGGGTAGGGACAGGGGTGCTCCCATGCCCCAAAAGTACTTAGTGTAGCAAATGAGCAACCTTAGCATTGCCTCATCCCCTCCTCCTGCTCAGCTGTGTAGGGAAGGGCAGTCCAGAGACAGATTTTGCAGGGGCAAGGACATGTAGGTGTCTTTGCTGGCCCATGCAGCTCACAGTCCCCCATCCAAGCTGGTGACTCCACCAGCTGCTCCTCTCCTGACTCTTTCCAGCAGCTGGAGGTTGTGTCCACCCAGGCCAGGCCAGCCTAATTTGCTGTTTCTGGATCCTGGGAAAACCCAAAGTCAGTTTTAATGACAAGCCTGGGAGTTCTGCACTCAGCAGCAGAAAGTGTGGTGGAAATTTGATGCACTGAAATAACTATATATATATTCTTTTTTTCCATCTGAATTATCTGAAACTGTTCTGCAGGTCCCTCCCACTCCCAGCTCTCCCCAACCCCCTTGGTGTTCCTCACCATGGAGAGTAAACAGGAAACACAGAGACTGTTTCCTTTGTCTTTGTTGTCACTGTGAGGGGAAAGGACTCAGTACCTCGCTGCATCTCTTCAGCAAGAAGTCACACAATATGCCCCAAATGAGCAGAACCATACTAGAGCTACAGATGCAGTAATCTCCTCCCTCAGTTTTCTTACACACCCCACTTGTGATGTGGTACAGCTCCCAGAGATCAAGTCAGATGCAACAGGAGAAATGAGACCTTGTGTTCATCAGTGTATTTGCTATAGGACCCTGGCTTAAGGACCGGATTTGTGTTTAAGCAGAGACTATTTAATAGTACAAGGGCTGAGCATGCAAGCAGCCAAAGACTGGTGAGCATGCCGTGGTGTTAATGGTGAGCATTAACTGGTGTTAATGATGCTTGTGCAATGGATGCTGAGAAGCTCAAATACTTCTTATTTAGGTTTTTATCATGTGATTTGATAGATTTAAACCCATTAATAAGTTTTGTAATGCAGTAAAAATATATTATTCTCTGCTTTTTAATTCATCAGCTGTGATATTTTTAGCAGATAAATTATTCAGTTAGAGAAGATCTAGATACTGCTAAAGGCCAAGATATCATTTAAAACTAGCATCTTACATTGTTAATCCAAAATTTGGAATCACAGAATACAAGCAAAACATCTCTATAAATGCAGCTCAGTGATTTACAAAGCAGCTGAAAGATTATGATGCTTTAACTTATCAAAAGCAGGTCAAAACCTATTAGCTGCTCTTTTTTTTGTTGTTGTTTTTGGTTTTTTTTGTAAAATCATCCTTTCTTTTTAGTACACAACCCAAGGTGGCTCAGAATTGATAAGCAGACAAGCATTTACCTGATACACAAGTTAAATCTCAGTCACCAGTATACAAATCCCCTAAATGAGACTCCATTCTGCTCCTTTTTCAGCATTATCCAGATGGTCTGGTTAAAAGATTTCAGAAGTGATTTGCTAAAGCAGGTGGGTCTTGTACACTAAGCATCTGCAGCAAGTCATTACATGAACACCTAAATGATGACCCTTATAACGAACTTTACGTGAGCCTTTTAAGGTGCTCTTTGCATATTCCACACAGCACACCTGTGACAAAAGCTGTTGCAGACACTGTAGTCAGCACGTGGTTTTTAGAAGCTTTCTGCAGCTCTAGCTGCACTCTCACTGACATGCCTCAGGAATGTGATTTGCAGGGTAAAAAAAAAAAAAAAAAAAAAATATAAATAGAAAGGAAGCAGCTATTCTCAAAAAAAAAAAAAAACCAAAAAGTTAAAAGATACTTCATTCCACTACCACCACCAAAAATGATGAAGGGATGAGGGAAGAGAGAGGAGAACTCATTTTTTGAGATCTCTCATACATGAGTGCAAAAAAAATAGATGTGAGAGGGCTGGCTGCAGAAAGGTGGGAAATGATCCAAAGCCAGGCTGATAACAAACAAGAGCAAGTGACCAAGAATAAGTGTGCCCAGGCACAGGTTGGGACAGAGGAGACCTTAAAAGCATTCCTTTTCCAGATCTATTTAATCCTCTCAAGTGCCAAGGAGAATGGCTCTGAGTAGGTGTCAGGCTCTAGACTTGGTGTCTCCTCATCCCACCCAGCAGCTTTTCCTTGGCCACCCTCACCCTTTGAGGCCAGGGCTTTGCAGGGCAGCATTTCCCTGTGCTTTCAGGTGAAATCTGCCCAGAATATACTCCAGAAAAGAAATGCACCTCTTCAGAATGTCTGGGGCATCCTGTCACCTTACAGCCTACAAAGCCCAGCCTAACTGGAGATGATGGCAGACAGCAAAGGAAAAGGTCATGTAGCTTTTTCTGTTATCTGGAAGAGTCTGAAAGCAGCATTATTTAGCTCAACCAGCTGATTTAACAAAAGGCACTTTGTTCCTCTGGATTATTTCTTCTAGGAAAATTGACCTAATGTGGGAAACTCAGTAAATGTTAAAGTTGTGAATGCAGCAAATATTAAAAAAAAAAAAAAGCAGTCGGTGTCGAAGTTTAGCCATTTTCCCTCGAAACAGGAATTCAACACTTTATGGGTTTAAAACAGAAGAAATCAACCTCTTCTAAATTGCTAAGTTTCACACTTTGTCCAAAACTAGATAAGTGTAATTCAATTGGCCCTTAACTTTTTCCAGAGTTTTGGATGGACCTGAACCCACACTGTAGAGACCAGTCTCCAAGCCTGAATCTCCAGTTCCCACCAGGCAATGTTATTTATTGCCACCAGCTTTCCACCCAGCTAAGCTGCTGAACAATCTGTGTACCTAACTAGTGATGTAGCCACTAACATTGTCCTCCACTCCTTTAGGGTACAGCTCACATCATACACCATTTTCTCAGGGCAAGAAGAAAATGGCACCAGGGGAGTTTTAGGTTGAATAGTAGGAAAACATTTTTTTTTTTACTGAGTGGTGAGGCACTGGAACAGGCTGCCCAGGGAGGTGGTAGAATAATCATCCCTGGAGGTATTTAAAAAGACATCTAGATGTGGCACTTCAGGACATGGTTTAGTGGTTCTGCTGATATTTACTAGATGTTTTACTCAATGATCTTGAAGGTCATTTCCAACCTTCATGATTCTGTGATTCTTCCCATTTCTTATCTCTTGCATAGGATCACTGCAAGTGGAGAGAATTTGTTGGGTTTAACCTTGTTATTTGTGATATTTTCTTCTGGCTGTTAATCAGTCAGTCATGTCCTCACTGGGGAAGATTTACTAGTACATTCCTGAGCCCCCATAAGGCAGACATGCCTCATCTAGGAAAAAGTGGGTAAAAAGGAATGAAGAAGGGGATTTCTCAGAGGGTTTTAGTGTTATGGTACAGGATTACATTAGGTCAAGATAAGAACTAAGATACCTGAAAAAAAATAATCATTAAGGCAGTTCTAGTAAACAAGGGTTAGTGCATTAAAATGTGTAAGTATTTGAATATCAATTTCTAGTAAGAGAACTCCCCATATTTTTACATCAGTCCTGGAGCTTTGGTTAACACTGAAAGGCACCAAGATGAAGCAAATTCTTCATGGAGGCAAAGACAGAAAATTTACCCATAGGCATAAAATTAATTAGTTCTATTTATTACAGGTGGCTAGCACTTAGATTTAACATTAGATCTTTTTAGTTCAGACACTGTGGTGTTTGTGAAGACACTGCTGGCAGTGCTTAATGCTGCTTCTTATTTTTTCTGGAGAACTACTTATTTCTTACTATTTATTCAATCTCTTGGTGATTACCATAAAGCACACCAATAAATTTGCAACAATCACTTACTTATGGAGAATATTTAAAGCAAAGAGTTGTCTTTTGATCACATTAACTCTTGTGCAGCCAGATGTGATGCTACCTATGTGCCAGTTTTGGCACAACCTAACTGTAACAAAGTGCTTTAGAAAAGGTCCAGCTCCATCTTTCATGCCCATCAGAACATTGCTTCATTTAGGCTGATGGACTCTGTTAATTTATGTTATGTGTACTTCATGCATATTAAAAAAGAAAAAAATAGAACAAGTAGATAACAATGAAAGGCTTCTGAGAATTTATCTTCCCTCTCCTGGTGGGCATGGAATATGTGTTGGCTCCCATCACTCAGGGCCACTAGGCACAAAAGGGTAGCAGGAGGGCAGCCCTCTGGGTCAGATCTGAGAGGGTCAGCTCCAGCCCCCAGTGTGCAGAAAAGCAGGAGGAACCTGAGGGCAAAGATAAATGGGAAGCTCATTAAGGCAACTAATCCATCATCTGAGGTCCTGCTGGCTATTCAGCAGGATGCCAGCACACACTAACCTGTCTCTGGGTCTGCCCAGACTTAGACCCTCATCTTTTTAACACAACCCTGTTGGAAAACTTTTAAAAGCAAAATTTATCTTTTTTCTCCAACCTCTCCAAAATCAAGGACACAGTTTGGCATTTAAAACCTTAGAAGTTTCAACTTTCAAGCAGACACCCTGTTATGCTCTCATGGCTGAGTTTTGTGAGTTTTTTCCCTGAAAAGAACCAACTCCTTTGTCCAAATAACAGTAATAAGGACTCTAACAAAAATACCCAGAAGACCCCCTGCCTTGAAAGTAAACTCATCGTCCTCTGAGTGCAGACCAGTGGCCATTGCTCCATGGTTGCCAAGTGGTCAGATGGGCCAGAACAAAAGGGGAAATGGGGAGTTCACCCTTCCCTTGGCTGTGGGAGCACTGACATGGTGCAGCCCCACACCCCTTGTGGCCAAACACCTCCTCCTGAAGAGAACTGGATGGGCACTGGAGCAGGGGAGGTTGGTGATGGGCACAGACTGGCCCCTGCACACATTTTCCCCTGGCAAAGCATCCACAGCCATGTTTCCAGCATTTCCTAAGCCCTGTGAATCTAGGAAGTCCCAGTCACTGACCAATTCCTCATTATCTTAAAACCAAAAACCCTGTTAATGTTTTTACCTCATACCCTGCAGCTCTGGAAGGCTGCCCAGCTCCTTCTTGAGTTACTTACTTCAGCTGATGATTTTGGCAGGTTTTTCTCCTAAGCCTTGGCTGCTGTTCCTTGGAGAAACTGCACTTAACCCTCTTGCTTTGTGGTTGTCCATCCTAAAGCTTGGCTCCATGAAGCATTTATTTCTGCACCATTCATAGACTAAAAGCTGAGCAAGCAATTAAATGCAGAGGCTCACAGGCATCTAAAACCACTTCGTGCATTAGGTAAGAAAACATTTCTGTGCATACCCATACAATAAAGACACTGCTGGAGTTTAAACCCACTTTCTGTATCCTAGATTAAAAGCTAAGTTTTATTGCAGTGGTTCTGCTTTGATGAGGCTGAAGGATGCAGCCTCACTCCTCTGAGTCCTTTAATAAAGTTTAATAAAGTTCCCTATTGCCAGCATCTCTTGTGCTGTTGTCTGGCATGCGGCATACAAGACACAAACCTTCAGAGCCAGCACTTTACCCTTTATTAAAAACAGTTAGTGTTTAGTCTGGGGCTCTTTTGAAGGTCAGTGAGTTTTAATGACCATCCTCATTTCCAATGCTGAAAGCTAAGCGGGGACTGCCCAAAGCTGGGGCACAGTAATGGACAGCCTTGGGGGAGAAAGCAGCTCTGAGTTTCAAGACAAGATTATTATCCATCCAGAAAGCAGACAGGGATGTAGGACAGGGGTCTTGATTCCCCAGACACATGAGTTTGCAACACATATAAAGTAGTGGGCTTTGGCAGCTGTGTGTGTTTGGGCTCAGTCCAACCATCTTTATTAGGAGACACCTTTGGGGGAGTTGTGTCTAACAAAAGCTGCCTGTGATTTGCCCTTCCTGGTGTTGGGATATAACCATGGAGGGGTCTCAGCACTAACTCCATCATCACCTGTTGCTGCCTTAGCTGCATTTTGAGCCAAATGGTTCAAACAGGACACTTGAATGCTGTTTTCAGGAGGAGTGGACAACCTACAGCTGGGTACCCTGTTATGTCAGCTGCCACCATCCCTGACATAAGACCCACTAGCAATGGTGACAAGGACCTTAGAGACCAAGCTGTACCTCCTAAGGAAAAGAAATGGAATTTCTTTATCCCTCCTGTGACAACACAGAAACATAATACTCTTGGGGCTCAAATAATTGCCCCCTTCCAAATTTTACTTGCAGACCTGTTCTTTACCCTACCACGTGAGCATTGTCCAGTTGAACCAGAAGGGTTGACAGACTTGGATTTCTCTTGGCCCCTGCTCACAGCCCATTGCTGTTTCCTCTTTTTCCCAACTTAATAGCACAAGCAAATCTGGGCGTTGTGCTCAAAGACAGCCAGCTGCTGCATAATGGTGTAGGAACAGAGCAAACCCCTGTTCCCAGGCCTGGCATCTCTCAGCAGAACAGCCTCCTCTTTGTGGCTTCAAAGAGCCCAGTGCTATTTATGGCACTTCTGTTTCTATTCTCCAGCAATTTCATGTTCATTGAAAAACAACTTTCTAATTTTGTAATGCTGCACAAAAAGCACAGACGGGATAGATTCGCCAGCTGCTCTGTCTGTAAAAATCAGGAAAAAAAGCTATCATTTTATCACTGTCTTCCATCAGCAGATTGTTCCTTCCCCTTCCTCAACGCTGACCTCTCTCCACCAAAAAGTGTTTTCAGGTTGCACCTTTGTGAGTGGACAAGGACTTCACCTCTGGCAAAGCACTTGCTCTAGGGCAGTAGGCTAATTGGGCAGAAATGCACAAGGCAGGAGTCACAGAAGCTCATTTTACATTTCCAGGCTTGGAAAGAGCTGTGAAGCCTTATTAACAGCTGGGGTTAAGGATTTTCAAGATGAGATTGGCAGAGATATTGCACACTCAGTTTGTCCCATCTTGCCCCAGCTCTGCTTACCCATATTTCTGGCCATACTTGTTTTGCTGTGCACAGTATTTGATTATGCCTGTATGATACAGGGGCTTGTACAACACCATCTCTGAAACCATTAGTACACATCAGCACAATACAAAAGACATGTTTGTGGAGCTTTGCACTGGACAAAATCATTACAAAACAAAGCTGTGGCTCACCCTCATTTGCTGAATATATCTGGGGACTTGTGTGAGATGATAGTGCAGCTGTTGACCCTCTGGGAAGCTTGTGAGGGACATTGGTTTGTATCTATGGTGACTGCAAGAAGGGGCTGTGGTTTGCAGAATAGAATCATAAAATGTGCATGTGGTTTGCAGAATAGAATCATAAAATGTGCATGTGGTTTGCAGAATAGAATCATGAAATGGTCTGGTTTGGAAAGAACCTTAAAGAACATGTAGTTTGAGCCCTCCCTGCCATGGGCAGGGGCATCTTCTACTAGACCAGGTTGCTCTCTGGCACATCCAACCTGGCTGTGAACACTTCCGGGAGAGGACAGCCACAACTTTTCTGAGCAAATTATTCCAAATAATTTCTTCCTAATACTTAATTTAAAGCATATGAGGCCAAAACTAGTGTCTCATCACTGAGGAATATTTGAGGGAAGGAAGGTGAGAACTGACTTGTAGTGCTGTAGAAGAGTTACATAAAGGCTACAAAAATAGCTGGAAATACCTATATGACTGTCATTGCTCCTCATGGACCTATGCAGCTGTCACAACATCTGCTCAAGATGCCAGAGGTGAATTCAAAGAGTTTATTTGAAGTCAAGAATGACTTACTGACCAGTTCTTTAAATCTCGGGCTAGAAGAGAACAAATTGAGAAATTCCTACGTGATTTAACAGCACTTAAATAAACCTGTCTAGATAGTGAACACAGCAAGAAAGCCAGTGGCACACAGAGCACCTGGCAAAGCCATAGCCACCAAGTTTAACCTCAGTCATAACTGAAGAAACACTTCTTTTTTTCTCCTTCTGAGCTCCAACTTACTGATTTTGGGGCTTTCAGTTCTTGCTCAGAGATCATGAAAGGCTGGGAGCAACATAAGAACTGGACAGGCTTGAGAGTTGGGCAGGGAAAAAAATAATGAAATGATATGTATTATATATATGCTATAACAAAGACAAGTTGTTATACTTGTCCAGGTACCAGTATAAGTTGGGGACTGACCCGTTGGAGGGTAACCTAGGGGAAAGGGACCTGGGGGTCCTGGTAGGCAGGAGGATGACCATGAGCCAGAAATGTGCCCTTGTGTCCAAGGGCATCTTAGGGTGTATTAGAAGGGGTGTTAGTATGTCAAGAGTGGCTCTCCTTCTTGGAGGTACTCTGCCCTGGTGAGGCCACATCTGGAGTATTGTGTCCAGTTCTGGGCCCCTCAGTTCAACAAAGACAGGGAACTGCTTGGAAGAGTCAGCACAGAGCCACAAAGATGCTGAAGGGAGTGGAGCATCTCCCTTATGAGGAAAGGCTGAGGGAGCTGGGGCTCTTTAGCCTGGAGAAGAGAAGACTGAGGGGGGAGCTCAGCAGTGTCTATCAATATGAAAAAGGTGAGTGTCAGGAGGATGACGACAGGGTCTTCTCAGTGTCATCCAATGATAGGACAAGGGAACAACAGGTGCAAGCTGAAACACAGGAGGTTCCAAATAAATATGAGAAAAAAACCTTTTTCACAGTGAGGGTGACAGAACACTGGAAGGGGCTGCTCAGAGAGGTTGTGGGGTCTTGTTCTCTGAAGGCATTCAAAACCCACCTAGATGCGTTCCTGTGTGACCTGGTCTAGATGATCCTGCTCCAGCAGGAGGGTTGGACTTGATGATCTTTCAAGGTTCCTTCCAATCCCTAGCATTCTCTGATTCTGTAATAAGGTGAAATTTCCCCTTTCTTTTTAAGTTTCCAGCCCTTCTCTTGAAGGGAAAGTTATAAAAATATCATACTAGTCAAGCCAAGGATTAAAATGCTGTAAGGCAAAGAAAAGAAAAATAATTTCTGATGTCTTCCCTGAAATCAGGTTTGAGACATCTTGGAGTCTCACTGATGTGTTTTGAATACTTGTCATAGCTTTATCTTCCTAAAATGTTCACAACTAAGGAAGGCAGACAAAAACATAGGTGACTGTTTGACCTGAGAAAATCAGACACCGTCCTGAAAGATAACATGATTTTTCTTAGAATGTGTGTCCTCAGCAGTTTGCTATTTGACCTTTCTTACCAAACAACACTTCAGTGGTAGGACCAAGAGCTATTCCCTTGCCAATTGTTTGAGCCACTTTGTTGTTATTAAATATTTTAATATTCTTCTGTGATTCTCTCCAGAATTCATAGTATCCACCATGATGAGTTTCCTCCTATTTAGTTGAGAGTCCTCAAAAACTCCTACTTGCATGAGTCTCCTCACCACTCAGGGGAAAGCCTTGGACCACCAGTTTCTAAGTCTTTCAAAAGTCTTGCAATATCAGTACAAAATGGTCCAAAATTCTGCAAGGAATCTCTGGAGAAGTTTTTTTCCCCATCTTCATGATACCTCAAAGCTCAAGGCAGCTAAAGCTTGGAGGCTGGGGAATGTGCTGAAGCATTTCTAGACTTCTGTTCACAAACAGGGATGAGGAGAAACCTGAGGCCAACTCTTCCAGCAACCTTGTGTTTCCAAGGTCGGAGCTCCATTTATATTGGACTCGGTGGATTTAAGACAATATCAGATATGGCCAGAGGTAATTTGGGATCTTATGGTAAAAGAACAAATATTTTCTGTCCAAGGCTAGCATGTTATTCAGGCAGGAGGAGGTCTCCTTGCAGACTGAGAATCAGAAGATAAAAAAATGGGGACATACTCAAGAAACTCAGCAAAAGCAGAGAGTTATGACATAAATTAATGTATCAGACTAACTATCCAGAAAGACACAATTAGATGAGGTGTGATAATTTAAAATCACACAACTGTTCAAGAATAGGGGTAGCAAAATAAGCTGTTGGTGTAGATCACCTGTATGCAGTATAATGTTCATGACCAGATTCTCCATTAGCTGAATTCTCTTTCATGTACTCTTAGCACTGTAATGAACAATTTTTTTCCTCCTTTTGAAGGATATTCCATGTTGTCAAGATTCCTTCCAGGGCAGGGTATGTAATTTAGTCTTGTCCCACTAATGCCACATCACCTCAACACAGCAGCCACAAGTCCCCATCTAGAGCTCTCTGTTTTCAGGGAGCCCTCAGTTCAGAGCTGCCTCTGATCTGTATCAGGCTACACAAATCAACCCCAACATCCCTCACCAGACTCCAGATTCTCAGACAGGGACAAGGAGCAGCACTGCAGCCCCATGGTACTGCTGTATGGCCAGCAGCAATTGATAGCAAGCCTTCAACCCAAAGAACACCTGGGATCCCCCTTCCCAATACATCAGGAATTTCTCAAGATCCATGTCAGAACACATTTTTAAGCATTAAGCACAAGAATACAGGTGGCTGCAGTAACTATGCCACAGATTTTTTTTCTGTCTGACAGTATCAAAATTTGTGTGTTCTAACCTAAGCCACATATGCAAATGGTGGAGTAATAAACTGAACCAATCTCCTGCCATTTGCTTGGCTCAGTTCTTCAGCAGCAAAAGAGCTCAGCCACACACGTTCCCCTCTCCCTCCATGGACAGAGAGATGAAATTGAGCTTTTCATCTTCTCACATGCCTCAATTTGTTTCCCATCTGAGGACAAATCTTCACACAAAGTCCCAACACTACCTAAAAAGAAGGGATATCTATTTTCCCTCCATGGAAACACTGTTGTGCCTGAGCTCACATGGGTTTTGGGTTGCAAAGCCACAGACCATGACTGCTGCTTCTCCTGTGGTTTTGCTTCATTTAAAACCAACTTTAGACGTTTAAAGAATGTTTAAAAGAACGTTTAAAGAACGTCAGTTAAAGAGAGAGAAAAATACTCCTACTAGGGGCCTGATCTGTGGGTGGAGAGAGGGGAGTCACCCTTTGGGCTGCAGCCCACAGTCATACCAGATGTGGGGCAGAATATGAAACCACTCCATCTTTCCCCTGCAAACTCGAGGACCCAGCATTCCTTTGGGAAGTCAAGAGCATTTCAGGAGTGAGCTGATGTGTTCTTGCTGTTCCAGAGCATTCCTGAGATTCCTAAGGAGACTGGACATCTCAGCCTTGGCAGGGCTCTTCTGTCAGAGCATCCTCTCCTTTCTCAGTGGACTATGTAAAAGAACTAGGTAGCTTTTTCAGCCACCTTTGTTCACGCTGTTGTATACTGCAGCTGTGTCCTTCACGGGTGCAGCAGTTTGGTGTGAGGCAAAAAGAGACTAAGACATACTTTACACAGTTTGACGTGTTTTTCCAAACCCAGCCCCAATGTTTGTGAACCTCTGAGACATATGACATTGATAATCTACAGCTGCTATTCCCATGCAAAGTCAATCTGAAGCCAAATCTTATGTTACTATCACAAAGGGTTCTCTCCAAAGGCACCATTAATGTTGGAAAAAGTGGACTGGAAAGATGCCCAGCCAAGCCATGGTGCACATGTCCAGGGTGAGGAGATATTAATTCCGTGGCTGTAATTTACTGTTAAATCTCAATTTTATTTCAAGGAAAATAAACAGTTTCAAGCACAGAGTATTTTGTCACCATTGTTAATGCTTTATGAGAGTGAAACAGTATCTTTTAAGCACTGATTTCCAATTTTTTTTTTTTTCATAAAAACGGTGGGAAAGGTGCTTCACAGGGGAGCAGAGAGGTGGGCTTAGGTACTGACCCTGGACCAGCACTTCCCTCCAGCAAGGTCCTGGGTCTCAGAGCCTGAAACAAGCTCATTGCTCTGCTTGTAGGCAGCTGCAGGAACTTGTCTCAAGTGTCTTCACCCCCCTGTTTGGTTTCAGCATCCACAGCTCAAAGAAACAGAAGTTTTCATCAATGAGAGCAGCAATGCAGTCAGCAATTTAAAATCCTTGGAAGTCCTTCCACATGCTGGAGAACTTGTATGATCCGCTGCTGCCAATATTCAGCCAGAGACAGGCCCCTCCCCCCAACAGATATTGGCTGCAGACCTGTGTCCTCAGCCACAGACTGAGAGCTTGAAGCAGAAATACTGGAGGAAATCCTAAAGTGTATGTTAAGCACAGGAAATCAGAACAAATGCTCGTGACGGGGCTTTTTAACCCTAGTCTGACACTTGAACTCAATTTAAATTGAGAAGTTGGATGTGGACTGTAAGGGACCAAGAAGCAACATGACCCATATTTGGTGCATGGAAGCAGAATTTAGCCCAGGATGTTGAAATCTGCTTCTCAAAGTCAGCATGTGTTTTGGGGTGAAAGAAACCTAAAAAGGGCTCTGAAGGGATTCATAACTGGGGACTGAACTTGAAAAGGGAGGAAGCACATCTCCAGTGAGTCATCTCCTCATGGAAGAGGGATGCTTGCTTGCAAGGCATCTTTATTTCAAGCAAAGCCAGTCATTGCTGAATCATGCCAAAGCAACACTACACAGCCAGCCAGGCAGAGAAAAATGTCCATGCAGCCTTTCCCCAAGCAGGGTGGGTGGCAAGCACCATGCCAGGTGATATCAGCTGTCTGCAGCTCTGGTTCCTTTCAAACAGCCCTTCCTCATCTCTGAATCCTAAAACTCAAAAGTAGATGGAAATAGGTGGAAAGGTCCTGGAGTTCAAACTGGAGCAGCCCAGCTCCCAGGAGGGATGTCGTCACCCACCACGCACCCCTGCAGTGAGTCAGGGGCCTGGAGGACACCCAAACTGCACCACCCCACCCCAGCTCTCACACAGCCACCAAGGCCAATCCCTCTGGCCACAGGAGAGCCTGACAGCCACAATTCCTGTTAGTGGGAGTAATTCTTGGGGGAACACAGGAGACAGGAGAGGAGAAGATGAATGGGGAGGGAGAGAGTAGGGAGGGAGGGAGAGAGAGGAAAGAGGACATCTATGAAAGCTGAAAAAGCACCTACACATACTATGTAAACAAATACTACTTTTCTGTCCCTATTTTGACATATATGAAAATAGAGCCTTTTGCTGTGGCTGCTGTTGGATCCCCAGGCAGAGAAGCTAGAACCTGCAAGGGGTGTCCTGAGAGGGGGGCAGACACTCCTCAGAGAGTCCCTTCACATCAGGATGGAGATGAGGAGAGAGCTGCAGCTGTCCACACACTGCTTTTCCCCACAACCCCTGCAGACCAACAGCAGAAAAGCCCCACAATGGGCAACTTCAGCATCCCCAAGGCCAAGGCAGGATTCCTTCCTCTGCACAGCTTGAAAGTCTCCATTTCTTTTCACTGAAGCATCTTGCAGCCCTCAAGGTTACCAGTTTACAAAAAAACCCAACCCAAAACAGACAACAAAAAACATAAAGGGGACTGTTGCTGCATGGCTTATAAAGAGAACACTTGTGCACGTGTTGAAGAAATCATCCACTCAAGCTCACTTGCCCAGCATAAAGACCCATGTGGAGTTTATTACTGCAAACCACTATAATTTCACTAAAATGCTAGGGAATTGGGTCAATTTGGCTTGCAGACAGGGACTGCCAGGAGAAGCTCTCACCTAATGGGGTCAGGTATAGGAGCTCAGGATCTTTTGAACATGACTACACAACAGCCAGTAACTTCAAGCACAGCTCTGGCACTAAGTCACATCAGCTTCACAGTACAGTCAGCAGCTTTCTCAGCTCTGGTTAAAGCAATTGCTGAGCTAAATAGGAAAAAAAAAATTGTCTGAAGCCAAGTCTTTAAAAGCTGAAATGACTGTGGTTTACACATAATCTACTGCTAAAGTAGGTCTTGATTTGTATTGAGCTGGCTCCTTGGTGCACATTCCTGCATCAGCTGCTTCAAATTGCATCAGGTGGGAGGGTCACACTATAACTTGTTCACAGCTTGGACTGTGGCTTGGTTTCCAAGGAAGTGAGATGACAAGCTGGGTAGATTCAATCTTCCCATGCAACAACAGCCTGGTGTGAATGTTTGGGTGTTGTCTGGGCAAGTCTCTGTTAAAAGCAGTTTATTTTTCTCAAAGATTTTGACCAGGAACTAAATAAGCTATAATGGCCAAGATGCACAAGGCCTATCCATCATCTTCTTTCCTATGGGTGAGTGACTGTTATTAAAACTACAATCCATCTATCCAGAATATCCAAACATGATTCAGGACCCATTTCTGCCAGCCCTCCTTTGATGGTACCAAATGAGAATACCCAAGGCAGAGGGCATGAAGTCTTTAGAAGGTTTTCATTCTACCAGTCCCACCATTTCCTGAACATCCCTCCACCTACTGCCAGATGGAGGAGGAATGGTTTACTTCAAAGTGTAGACTCTGGGGTCAAACTTCCTTTACACCAAGAAGTTAACCACCAGAAGAGCTGGACATTGTACCCAGCAACTTTAGCAAAACTTAGAAGCCATTAATGACACTTGCCTGAATCTGTAGGGAGCTTGACACAGCAGCAGATAGCTGTAGGGTCCCAAAACAAAGGCATCTCTGCTCCCTTTGGAGATTACCAAGAATGTTGGGGTCTTTTCTTCACACAGCCCAAAAGAGGATGGGGTCACATAGGTGGCAGAGGCAAGGTCCTATAGGGATTGCAAACAGGAGCACCAGAAACACATTGACCCAATGAACATGCACACATGCACATACCATATTAATAAATATTTGGGGTTTTTTTTTTCCTACTCGTCCTCTGATGTAATAAAATTAGATGAAGGCATCAAACTGTTCTCTGCATATAGGCTTGCAAATCACTCACTGCGTGAACTGGGGCTGTCTGGAGATTTTACATCTTTTTCCATTAGGAATAAGAGACTGTTGTAAATCTGGCACTGACATGAGCTGAGGGCATCAGTTTCCATGTGAATCCCTATGATATCAGCCTGATTATGGGGAAAATGAAAGTTTGACAACACAGCAGTTGGAGAAAAGCCAAAAAAATAGTCAAAATGAGAGGCTGAGCCCTTGTCTGAGCAAAGCTGAAAGAGATTGGATTTCCTCCCTTCTCCCTTTAGCATGGTCTGTTTCCAACCACATATTGCTACCATGCAGTAGTGGTCCTTCTTGATAAATAGTCTATATTTGCAAGGCTGGCAGGTCTGTCATTTTGCCATTTGGCTCTCACTAAAGCCAGAGAAAATTAAGATTTATCATGAAAGTATTTATTACAAGAGGCAAAAGATACAATATAACTGGCCTGGCTTTGGGAAATGGTCTGTAAACCGTAAAGGAAACCATCTGAATTATATCAGTGATTTAATAGGCACATATTACATACAGATATAAATATTATAAACATATTTATACAGATATAAAGCAGGAATTGCACTTTGGTGAGTCCAGTTCCCAGTCTGTTAGCATGGTACTGCATGCAAAGACACACCAGAGCTCTGGGTTCTTCACTGAACAGAAGCTGAGAAAGCAAAACATCACAGCCTGGTGCTCTTGAAATCCCACCTGCCCTTTCCCTGCTTCTGCAACTTCACCTCTGCTACCAAGCTCTCATTTTAAGGACCATCACCACCATATTTCAGGCCAAGATTTTATATGTGTGCATATATATATATATGCAAGCCAAACCCCAAAAGGAAGGGCTTTCCTTTCAGAAGTGGGTGAATTCAGAGTCTGTTTCCCATTTTGGATATCATCACCAAACAGCAAATGCTTACCCTTAGGTGGAAAGACAAAAGAATCCTGAGAAATAAGAGTTGTTTTGGTTGTTTTTTTTGTCAAAAGCTAGATACATTGTTATGGTGAAACATTTGGAAACAGAGGTACTCTGAAAGTTCCTGAAAAAAAAAACAAAAACCAACAACAAACCCAACAAAACCTCAAGGAAGGTTTCCAGAAATAAGTGTTTTAATTTTCCCTCCCTCCCATTTCATAAGGTGCTAGTGATGGCATGTCACAAGATAGCACAGCAGCTCAACTGTCCTATTGTCTTTTCAGTATAAGCCAATACTCAGCATCAATTTAAAACACCTCTTTTTTTAATGTCAGGCTTTCATTACATGGGAGTCAAGAGACATTTTGAAACAAAGATGTTATTCAAAATGCATAGGGAAGTCTGCCTTTTTGGCTTGGTAGTGTACAATTTCTTTTTAGTCAAAAAGGAGTCCTTTTTTTTGAAAGGTCACTGAGAAAGCACAATTGGCAGATGCTGAGGTTGGCTGAATGGCTCCTTCTTATTTAGCCACCTAGCCGTGAGGACGAGGGAAATGTGGCAGATGGCCCAGCCAGCACTGGAAGAAAAGCTTGTTTTGGTCTTAAACACAAGCCCATAGACTCTGGAAATTAAATGTGAGTCATTGTGGATGTGTCATATTAAAGAAATACTAAAAAGGATCTGACATTTTAAACATTTAAATATTTTCCAGTCGAGACTGTCCACTCTTTTGGTGCATGTTCCCTTTCCATCCCCATCTCTGATAGGGATAAACAAAGCAGCCCATGCACCCAGGGCCCATCCTCTGAAGTTCAGCCATTTAATCACAAATTAAAACAAAAAACAAGAGGCAGCAAATTCCAATACCTTGGTGTCAATGCTCTTAATTGTAGAAAACTATGTGGGAGAAAATCCTCCCAAATATGCAGACCAAGCTGCTGGTACCGCTGGATATTTCTTTTTCTTTCCTAAGGGATAAGGAAAACAAAGAACTCAATAAGGGTAAAATCTGTTTTTCTTAGGGGCATGTTTAAGGTGACTATGTCCCATGACAGGAGAATTTAATGATCTGTGGAGAAAAATGGGGATCTTCCTGGTCATAGAATTCTTTTGGATATTTTTAATTTAATGTTATTGATTTCTTTGTGAACCATGGACGTTTACAAATTCATTTCACCACCCCAGACACTCACACTCTGTTCAGGATCATCACAGTCCTATTCACAGAATCATAGAATGTTAGTGGTTGGAAGGGACCTCCAAAGATCATCAAGTCCAACTCCCTGACAGAGCAAGACCAAACCTAGAGCAGATCACTCAGAAATGCATCCAGATAGGTTTTGAGTCTCCAGAGACTATTCCCGCTCTGAACCATGACTTTCATCTTCAGGCTGAAGGGAGGGCAGCAATTCAATGCTGAAGTTCACAATGATATCTGCTCTGAGATCTGTGAGGAAATGGGATTTCATGGCACTCTAGGAAAACATTTCACCCGAGGGTGAAGCACAACTGAAATATGCTGCAGAGATTGAACAGATACGGTTTGACACTTCACTCCAGCAAACAAAAAAAAAAGATAGTGTAATTGCTGCCAACCATGAGGTTTTTTTCCAGAAACAGATATTTTTTTTAAGAAGTTACCTATTCCAATAAGATGAGGTCAACTGCATTCCTGTGAAAGTGAAATATCTGGCGGTGCTGGAATATTTATACAAAATGTTATGGTCTCATCCTCTTCTAGAAATGCAAAAGCTGAAGATGGTCTTTACTGGAGATGAGAAATGCCTCCTCAGCAACCAGCTTGCAGGTCAGCACTGGGACACAACAGAGAAAGAATAACACAGACCAGCATTCCTCAAAGACTCGCAGTTAACATTATCAAGTGATGGAAAGATTCCCCAAATCAAAGAAGCCACCCAGGGATCTGCCTGTATGGGGCTCCTGGCCTTATGGACACAGCAGTGGTGAAAAACCTCCATGGAAGAACAGCTCAAAGACCTTGGAAACCCCCAAGGCAGCACAGCTCTTGTCTGCTACTCACACCAAGCAACATGTAGGGAGGAAGGATGCAAGAGCATCCTCAGGAGAGTTTGCCAGCACCAGCAGAACCCTCAGACTGCAGCTACTGGATGAACAAGGAGATACAGAAAAACTACAGCCAGGGGTGTTTGAAAGCACCTGTGACTGGTGTTTAAACTGACTCACAGGAAACCAAAAGAGTATGAAAAAAACACCAGCACTGAAAGCAACAAAATGTAAACGGGTAGAATTCAGGGTATGTATGGATCAGCTTATACCCATCAGTGTACATACAGAATAAGCATGTGGTAGAATATTTGGTAGATCACCTTGGTAGATCCTGCTCTGGCAGGGGGTTTGGACTAGATGATCTTTGCAGGTCCCTTCCAACCCCTAACATTCTGTGATTCTATGATTCAGCTGTCGCATGGGAGGATTTGGTAACTATTAAACCAAATGGAGATGGCACTTTGACCTGTGGAAACTAAAAGTGGGACCAATGGCTCCAAGAAGCTCTGTGAAAAGCCAGAAAGACTGGACTAACATGAGGCCAAGATGTCACTTCTCTGAGGTGTGAAAAACACATTTTACATGTGAGGTTAAACTCAGTGAGCAGCACAAGAAGGTGGCTGAGAGGCTGGAACTGTGCCACCAGACACCTCTCTAAAGAGAGCTCATCACAAGGATTCTCTGCAATCAGTTTTGCTCTGAAGTCTGACACAGCTGCTTGAGAAATTAGAAGAACTGCTGAGAAGCTGGGCCTGCTTCCCACATGGACACGCTGCATTAGAAAGCAAGTGAACTTCCAGGAGAGACACTGGAAACCAGAGATGATTTGTCTGCTGCTGGGCTACCCCAGGTAACTGCCATGGACCAGTCTTTGGATGGATGACCATGGTTGCTTCACAGAGGAGTCATAGAAGAGTCATATAGGAGTCACAGAGGAATCCTTGAGACATAGAGGAGGCAGCACAACCACAATCACATTGCAAAGCCAGGGTTATGCCTCACCAAAATATTTTTCAGGCCAGCTACTAAATTCTGCCACCGAGCAACCTAAAAGTTGGGTTTGGTGAAGCTGACAGGATTCTCAACATAGATCACAAGTAAATCATCAGTAATTTAAACACTGAGTTATAAATATCAACATGATAGAGTGGTTTCTGGGATGTATCTTTCCATAGGAAAAGTTCTGTGATAGCAAAACCTTACATTTGTATCAAGTGCATTAAATGAAGAGCGCTCAACTGGACATGCCAAGATTTCCTTCCTCCAACACAAGAGCCAAGTGTACAACTGAACCTTTTCTCATCAGCATGACAGAACATTAATTAAAAATCCTGTGGTTAAAAAAACCCCACAAAACAGGGAAAACAGAAAACTACATGAGCCAGGAGAGAAATCAGATCTCAGAACACACTTACACATAAAGCCCCTATCTTATTTTACTGCTTTTCAGTGCTGGCTGGTGCTTGAGTGCAGCCAAGATGCATCAGAGGTGGGTTGCAGGAGCAGGGCCACCCCACAGCCCTGTCCAGCCACCGAGATGTGACTAGGGAGCTGACATCCCTCAGTACACGGTGAGGCAAATATGATGTTGGGAAGAGCAGAGTTCAGGAAGCAAGAGTCTAAAGGCTTGCTCTCTATGCACAATATTTACTCCTATGCTTTTCCTATGGCTCTACAACTCAGCTAGGATACAGGAGGTTAAGTATCCTGGAGACACAAGCAGGATCTCATTAGCTCATCTCTGGCTCTGACTGGTTTCTACCTCCAAGGCTATAGGAAAGGGGATCATGGCTCTCACAGCACTTTCCCACAGAAGACCATGTGAATATTAGGCCAAGAAAGGAGGCAAAGGAGGAAAATAAATCTGCCTGTGTCTCCCTTCTTTCTTCCTGCCTTTCCACAGACAGA
Organism: Corythornis vintsioides; assembly: GCA_025447755.1. Taxonomy (NCBI): domain Eukaryota; kingdom Metazoa; phylum Chordata; class Aves; order Coraciiformes; family Alcedinidae; genus Corythornis; species Corythornis vintsioides. The sequence continues at coordinate 21,359 of JAOEGS010022652.1, read as the reverse complement.
CTGGCTGTTGGGTGGATTGCAGTGATCATCTTTTGGCTCAGTTTGAGAAGAGGGCGCTGGAAGGAGGGGTTTTGCTAGGTACAAAAGAAAAGTAGAGGGAAAAAAAGAATAGCTCATGGAAAGCATTTTGTGTTAAGAGATACCTTGCACAGTTGGTGAAGGTGAAGAACCACATGGTCCCTGACAAAACCTGCAAGCACAAAGCAAGGACACTACTGCTTTTTGGGAAAGTTACTAGCAACTTTATAACTTCCACATGCAATCAATAGGTCTGGAGCTACCAGTCTCAAGCTCAGAAAAAAACCACCAAGTTGCTTCTCTTAATTTTGTTCAGAGGGCTCAGAAACACCAGACATTTGCTAGAGCACAGCATTTCCTACAATTTTATTTAAAGTTTCAGGAGTATTGTGAGAAAGAGGCCCTAATCCTAAACTCAGTGTTCATATGGTGGCTTCATGCCACTGGCACCACCAGCTTCCTTTGGCCAAGTCCTTCGGTGAGTAAAAAGCTTTCACCACCTCCCTCTAAGTTTGGGTTGCTGCATGTTGGAAAAATCCTCTTTGTTCTTTACAGCAGTATTTCCCTGAGTATGCTGCAGAGCTCTGAGAAAGCCAGTGGGTAGCTGCTAATGTGCAATAATTGCTGTTGCATTAGCAGCACTTGTACCAGCTGTCAACAAAACCAGTTATCTGGGATGCTATTTGGAGACTGAGAGCTGAGCTGTTCTGTTTGGCCTCTATGAAAACCATGCAATTTGTTTCACATTCATAAACTCTGTACATAAACAAACAAAGATACTGCTTATAAATCAGTTTTCCAAGAGCATAAAGCTATTAAACTACACACAGCTTTAAGAACCAGCCCATGAAGACGTATTGCCAGGATCAGAGCTTAATGCTGTTGCAGAGAGAGCCCACTGAAGTCACAGCTGAGGAGTGTGAAATATTTGTGGGTGTAAGCTCACAGCACAACTCTGCTGCCAAGCCCTACAGGGGAATGATGACAAGCCCCATTCACCATCATGAATCACTCTACTTCTCAGAGAGATTAAGAAAAAATGGGACATCAAGATCACCCCCTCAATTTTAACCTAGCTATTAAGCATCTAATACATACTCTATTGATAAAGGTTTTGATTAGAATGGTAGAATCATAGAACGTTGGGTTGGAAGGGGCCTTTGGAGGAGAGAGTCCAACCCCTCCTGTCAGCACAGGAACACCCAGGGCAGCCCACACAGGAATGGATCCAGGAAGGTTTTGAAAGTTTCCAGAGGAGACTCCACAGCCTCTCTGGGCAGCCTGTTCCAGGCTCTGTCACCCTCACAATACAGAAGTTTGTCCTCATGTTGAGGTGGAACTTCTGTGTTCCTGTTTGTCTGTTGCTCTATCACAGGGCTCAACTGCAAAGAGCCTGGCCCCTTCTACTTGACACCCACCATTCAGATATTTGTAAACATTAATAAGATACCCTCTTAAAAGATCTCTTTTCCTGAGATACTTTAAATAGTGTTCAGAAACTCCTACTTGTATTGCATGAGCGAGCTGTGCCCCCGCTTCTCCAATTTTCATTTAAGACTTTCTGGAGCACTGAGCCCTCAACTGAACTCTATACTGACACAGGCTTAAACCCCAGCCCACCTGCAAGTTTTGCCATGGACTCCAGCAGCATCCATTTGGTCTTCAGCCATTAAGCCACTCATTATGGGTAATAAACATAGATATTATCTGTAGCTGGCATCATCCCAGATTACAACCCAAAGCCTCCAGACATCCTGTTACACCAGCACAGTTGGCACGACATTGAACCTGAGAGTTCAGAGAGAGTCAAGGCACATTAGCTGGGCTGCTGACACAGAACACCAGTGGGGAGCTGTGCAAGGTGAGAGAGATTGCTCTGCGTGCATAAAGCCAACACACAAATGCCTGGAGATCAGCACCACGACACCCAAGCACCATCCTGAGACCCTTGGTATTTCCTTGGTCCTGCCAAAAGAGTTGACTGGAGCTTCCCACCCTGCCTGACACTGTAGGAACTGGCAGGCAGTGCAGTGGCAGAGATGAGGAAGAGGAGTGTATTTCTTCTCCAGCTTGTTCAGGTGACTGTGCTTCACACCATCTAGTCCCCATGGGTTTATACTGTGGCATCTCAAGTGGCCTTAGTGCCCAGGCTGTGGTCCCAGCACTCACCTGCATGGCCCAGCAGTGCCACACCAGCACTCATTACCCTGCCAGGTACCATGAGGACAACAGATGCTCTAAGTCTCAGGGCTGAAGTAAGCTGCTGTGCTTGCATAATGTGATGCAAAGCCCCCAGACCAAACAGCCCTGGCCTCTTGGATAATTTTACCTCTGCTCTTGCAGCCCCACAAACACAATAAGGCCAGTTATAGGCAGGTTTATTTTGACACACATACTTGTCTTTAGCCAGTCAACTAAGAAGCCCAAGGGAAAAATCTACCCATCTGTAGTTTTCTACAATATTTTCTGTAGCAAAGGAACATCATTAGGGGATAATTCAGCCTCTCTCTCCTTATAACATCTACTGAAGGAACCAAGGGAAATATCCCAACTGGTGTTTTACCTAAGTGCTTAAACTGGGTGAGACTGGCCCTGAGCTGGTGTGATACCCTAGTGACATGGTTCAACCCCAGGCACCAAGGAAGAACCACGCAGAGACACTCACTCCTCCCATCCATGCCATGGGGAGGAAGAGAATCAGGAGGGGGGAAAAAAAAAAAAAAGAAAAAAGTAAGACTTATGGGTTGAACTAAGAACAGTTTAATCATTGAAATTAAATAACATCATTAATAATTCAATGGGAGATAATAAAAAGAGTGAAATAAAACCCAAGAAAAGATAAGTGATGCACAACACAATTGCTCACCACTTGTTGACTGATGCCCAGCCAGTCCCTGAGCAGCAACTGGCCCTCAGCCAGCTCTCTCCTCAGCATATATACCAGGTGTGATGTCATATGGTATAGACTA